>JAAAKG020160523.1:19583-90938 GCA_010014905.2 Druon quercuslanigerum | reverse complement strand
TTAATTTAAAAAAATTAAAATAATATTTTGCACTTTTAAAAAACTTTCATTGAATATAATCTTTAATTGAACCGCCGCATCGTAGAACGGGATGTAAAATATTTGTTGTGGAGTGGGGAGGCTCCGGAACGTCTTTCAAACTCAAGCGACTGGGGACCCCCCACTCCTAAGGAAAAATTTTATATCCCGTTCTACGATGCGGCGGTTCAATTGTTGTACATATATAAATGAATAATCTTGATTAAAAAAACCTATTTTACTGTTTTTACTTTGGTACTGTTTTAAGATCTAAAAAGGAAGGACGTGTTCATTAATCAGCCATTTTTTCTCAACGGTGATGTTTTTATCCACCGCAAAAATGAAAAAAAAATCAAAATTAAATATTCCAGCAAACTTTAGGGTACAATAAAACATTTTAAGACGCAAGGCTTTTCTTTTAATCATGCAAAATTCTATTAAAATCAAAAATTGTATTTTGCGGGAAAAGCGAGGCAGAGTGAAAGCGGCGCTATTGAAAAATATCTGTTGCAGTTTCAATATTTGTATTATAACTAAATAATAAGTTTTAATCAATTTTAATTTTAGAGTCGGCTTGAGTAAAATTTTTAGTACAACTAAACTCAAATACCTAGTCTTAAATTGTGTAAAAAAGCATTCACTGAAGTAATGAAGTGTACAGTTGCGTATTTATTTAATAATTTGTTTATAACGATTGTTGAAACCTTTACCTGAAGCGAGCCCTAATATACTTGTCAATAACAGTGAAATATTTTCCCTAGTAACATTTTTTTGTTTCACAACCATTTTTGAAAAAGTTTCACTTGTCTTGAAAATTAATTGTTTATAAAAATAACAATTGTTGACTTATGATGATCATTCATGACTTATTAAAAATCTAATACAAAATATAACGCAATTTTATAAGTCAGTGTTTTCAACATGAAGTATTTCATTCAATTAAAGTGTTTGTCTATATAAATTGTTTATAATCATTAACATGTATACATTCAATGAATTATTTATGTTTATCATATATGATTTAAGATAAAAAATCATATTTTTGAACTTGCAAATTTTGTCACTATATTTTTTTATAAATTGACGCGTCCAAATGAAAAGTTTCTGTCTGGAAGAAGCCAAATGAAAGGGTGAACTCGACAAGTTAGTTACTACCTTTTAGTTTTTTTCCCACAAGTTATCATATTTTCATTTGGTTTTTACAAGATGGAATCTTTGCATTTGGATACGAAGATATTGCTGCACAAAAAATTAAATTACAAAACGAGGAGTTTGAGGACCTATAGATTTTAATACAGAGAATCGAGAAAGCAAAAAATGCAACAAAATATGGCGTAAACGAACATTTTACTCGCGATTTAAGCAGACGATACAACTTTAACAAAAGGAATTGCTCTATCTATATTTTCTTCTTAATTAATTTTTGATAAGGTGCATAGTTTTTGTTTTAATTGTGAAAAGTTTTCGGAAAAATTAAAAGTTACATTTTTCAGGGAAACTATACGTGTAATCAGAAAAAATATCAAGTAGCGAAATTTCCCATCTCAAAAAGATCTAAAGATTTGTTTCAGACTATCTTTCGATAAGACATATAGCTTTTGTTTTATTCGTAAAAAATGGATTAAGCATCATAAATTCTACTTTCCCGTCAAATGGTGTAAGATGTGAAAAAAATGAACAGAAAAAAATGGTAACGCAATATTTTCGCCTAAAATAGACGTCCTGAGCCTATATTCAGAAATGTATATAACATACATAATATGCATGTAATTTACACTTAATATAACAATTTATTTTTGGTGGGGAGGGGGCAGATTGAAAATTGAAACTGCATAAGTCCGATATAAAAATGTTAATGCTATTTATTGTATATAATATATGTTAAATTAAAGATGATAATATGGAGTATTACGATTTATTTACAATCTGCTTGAAGTTTATTCTTCAAAATTACGCAAACATAGGTCTAACGTGAACACTGAACACTGAACATTTATTCTAACAGTTTCATAAATCGTTATAATTTTTATACACAGACCTACACTACAATCTACAAATATATGCTTATCTGAAAGTTCTAGTCAACCATTTATTGAATATAATAACTATTTAACTATTTAACATAATTTTTCATTTCATATTTTTTTCTTATGAAAACGCGTTTCAATTGAATTACAAATAAAAGATTAAAAATGTATAAAAGTTGAGATATTTTTTAGGAAAGAACATTGTCCTAATTGAAAATTTGCACGTTTTTACATCTGCAATATTTTTATTTCAGTACCTTTATCGTCAAAGAATTATCTATCAAGGGATTATCATAGATTCAGCAAATAACTTTTCAAGTCCGACTTACAAACATTTTTGCTCAAAGGGAAAGTCATCAAGTCGAACTTTAAAATTTGACTTATTTTAATTTTTGTTTGCCTTGGTTTGATGTCATGGCCATTTTTACAAGTCCTTCTATAATCCCAATATAGTTTAAAATATCTAGCGTGAATTATTATTTAAAATACTCTTACAAATATTGCACATTGAAAAATGTATAATTATTTTATTATTATTAAGTCTATATTTGTGCCAAATATAAACTTGAAATTATATTTTATATAATTTTTATATAACTTTTTCTGTACTTTGATCTATTTTTGGTAGAATTATCTATCCATACAGTAATTAAATATATTTTGGACTTATTTTTATTATTCCGATTGCAATAAAAATAAATCGACTGAATTTGTTGTGATCTAGAGCTTTAGTTAATGTCAGTGCAGACAAGTTGGCTTATTGACAACAAAGAAGATGTTAAGTTCGACAACGGCTGCAAATACCAAAAAGACACTGTACATTGAAAGGCAAATAAAGCCAACTTTACGGTCTAATTTAAATTTGTTACTGGCGATAACGACGTATAATAAAATCAACGTCGAAAATAAAGATGCTGAGCTATATACGAGACCCTCTGAATTAATTTTTACAGAATGATCTCCTGCTACTTTCGGGGAAAATATTGATTTTATAAACCATGGGAGTCCAAGACACAACAACACGTCGAAAATATTGGATCCGATTGAATTACTTATTCCCATTGTTCCGTGTCCTGAAAATCGAAACAAAGGTTTAGATTTTATTTTGCAACTTGTTTTGCTTCTCCTTGCCAAAATGTGCAGATAACTTAAATTATGTCGAACACAGAACAACAATACAATATGTATCTGAAGTTTTAAAAGAATTTAAACTTTTATTTAAAAATATATTCTTATTTAAATTTTTCTCTATGGGTCTTGCACTTTCGCAATTTTCTTTCAAACTTAATTTTTAACGCGTAAAAAGTGTCTAAAAAGAAGAATTGATGTCAAATTAGTTATTTTTCTTTGTTTTATTATGAAACAATTAGTTTTCGCTCGCAAATATCAAGTTTAAATAGTCCATTTTATTGAGAAACTTTATAGGCTTAAATTTTCAAGAAACTTAGACTCGAGGCCGTTCAAAATCTATGTCACTCCATTTTGAAAACTTGTTCCACTCCTCCCTTTCCTTGTCACAGATTGTCACAAAAAGCTTGAACACCCCAGAGTGTTCCAGGTTTGTGTAAAATAGGGAAAATAATTGGAGAATAAATTCTTCTAAATAAAATAATTTATTTGTATAGGTCCCATATTGAATTCAATATAAAAAGGAGATAAATTTTCAACAAATAAAAAATGCTTTTCCCACCAAATATTTGAATGTTCAACCTAAAAGGATGAAATTTTCAACTAAATGGTTGAATTTTCAGCTAAGAACTGTTATGTAACAAAAAGTTTAATTTTCAACCTAGAGGAAGGAGTTTTCTACAAAAAATACAAATTTCCAACGAAACAGTTGAATTTTCGAAAAAATAGTATGACTTTTTAACAAACACGTTGAATTTTCAATCTATGAAGGTTTTTTTTAACGAAACGGTCGAGTTCTTAACTAAAAAAGATTTAACTTCAACCAAAAGCAGTTTAATTTTTAATTAAATATTTGCATTCTCAAGACAATGAGACGAAAACAGTTCAATATTAATTCTCAGAAAAAATAGTTTATATTTCAACCAAAAGAAGATTTTAATTTCAAGTTAATAAAAGGTTGACTCCAACTACTTAAAACGGATTTTCAACAAAATACTTGAATCCTCAACCATTAATTTTTTAAAAATTGATTTAACTCTTAACCAAGCAGTCGATTTTTCGAACAAAAATATGAGTTTTCAATAAAAAATTTAATAGTTGAATTTTCAATTAAAAATTATCACTTTTAAGCCAAAAATGGAATCAGTTAAGAAAATTAATCTTCTACTATAAATAAAGAATTTAAAAAAGCGAATTACATCTTCCATAGAAAATAGTATCATTTTAAATAAAAGAGATAAATTCTGAATCTGATTTAGTTTTATTCCTGTACCTTGATTTGTAACAATGACGCTTGATACCGCTTCAGGTACGCTCATTCCAGCAGCGAGGAACGTTAATCCCATGACAGAATCAGGGATTTTGAGAGTGTCACCTGAAGTAAATTAAAAATAAAAACAAGAATTATTTTCAGTCCTTCAAAATTTGTAATGTTTGCAAAATTCCGAAATTGAAATGAAATGTCTCACCAATAATAGTGATATCCCATGCAACCATGTACGACATGCTGGCTATCCAGGCAATGCACATGATGAATGTCAGTGGATAATAATTTCTCAATGAGGGTCTTCTGCAATCCGGAATTGTGATGAGAAGCAGGAAATTAATTGGCCAGGTAAAGACCCACCAAAGTCTCTCCATTTTTGGATTTGGCCAGCTTGTAATGTTCACAATTTCCACTATAAAATAGTAATTTGTATGGTAAGGCGTTTGCGAGAAAATTTGGCAGAAAATTTTTTTAAAAACTTGGGAAATTATAAATAAATGACTAAAACAAAAGGATGGCCTGGTCGCCCCGAAAAATTGGGGAGATGGAAAAGGGGATAGACTACTTATTCGTCATAAAAATTTTAGAAGGACTAGCCAAACCTATGAAAAAATTATTAATAAAAATAAAAATGTATTAATTTAAAATTTTACAAAAACTTTAATAGTGTAAAATTACAAATTAGAACCTCTTTAACGTATAGGCATTATTTCTAATCTACCATCTGTTTCTCTGTCTTACAACTCTGTTAATTATCTAGTTTTTAAGGCCTTAAATGTTACTCGTTTGATAGTTTGAAAAGTTTAATTTTCATCTCTTTTCTGGATTGAAAGAGGAAATTTGGTTATTTTTAACATTTTTATTGATTCAAAAGGGAGGAAAGTTTGTTTTCTTTTCTGCGCTGAAAAGAGTTTTTAAATTATAAACATTTAATTAATATTTTAATTGAGTAAAAGCGGGCAGATTTCTATTTTCAACATTTTTCTTATGATGGAAGGGAAGGGTTTTTGATTTTCAATCTTTTTCTGAATCGCAAGATGAAAATTTTGCATTGTTAACATTTTTTATATTTTATTCAATTCGAAGGGAGGAAATCTTGTATTTAATGTCTTTTGTGAATCGAAAAATTAAAGTCTTGTTTTAAATTTATTATTTGAACAGGGATATCTCACGCAATATTCACGATTTCCTCTGTAAAAGAGTAATTTATATGGTAAGAAGTTTGTCAGAAAAAATGGTAAAGCTTTGGAATTTACAATTAAATTACGAAAATTATTGATATCATTTAAATTATATGAAAATCTACTATACAAAGATTATTTTATGTTTACGATATGAAATTCGACATTAAATATAGAATGTCTATAAAAGCGCGATAGGGTGTAAAACTATCTAAAAATACCTATTGAGTATTCGAGGTTTCGGGTGGACTGTTACTAAGGTGTTCAACAAAATATCAAGCATATTAGTTATTAGACTTCATATTAACATAGTTTTTTATTAATATCGTAAGAGATAATTTGCAGTTTAAAAAAATGATATAGCCGTAAATCAAGGTGAGCCTTCTTTGTATGAAAACATAAAACTGATGGTACAAAAGATTATGCTGTTTTTCCATTTTTCCCAGTTAAGATTCAAGTCATCAAGAAAGAAGAATTTCAAATTAAAAATTATATAGTTTGAAATTCAAATATTAAAGATTGAAGGGCAATTTTACTCTTACATTTTTTCAAATTATACATTTTTTAATATAAACCCCCAACAGTCAGCTTTAAGCTTAAAATGCTTCAAACAATAAGAAATAATTTTAGATAGTAGTAATTCAAATTTTTAGAAATTTTATGTTGTATCTGTTTTGCTAAATTAATATTGCACTTGATTGTTTTAAGTTTCCTTACCCTTGTTCAAATATTTCCTTTTTATCCTTCTTCAATTTGTAATTATCAAATTAATGGGGCTTTTGCAATTATTTTAGATAATATATTTTTTAATGCTACATGACATTCTGAATATATATTTTACTTCTGAAAAAAAACTATTTAAAAAAAAGTATGGAAAACCTTATTCAACGAACTTTGGGATCTTCACACGTCACACTTTCGGCTTTATAGTTACATCGCAATGCTTCGTTTTCAACCAAAAGTACAAAAAGTATACTTTTTAAACATTAAAAAAATGTTTAACTCATTTTAAAAAATGTCTTAAGTCGTGACATTGAGTTTCAATGATGTTTTCATATCGTAAGGAAAAATAATATTTTAAAATGTGCAACAAACAATTTTCATTGAAAAAAATAAATAAAATGTAAATAGAATTGCTTCTTCAATTGAGTATAGAATTACAGAAAAAAATGTAAATATAAATTACAATTACACATTAATTCTGAGATTAATTCTTTAAATTTTTGTATGTGTACGACACTCTGTTCAAATCCACAAAATCTAAAGCTTTTAAAGCCGAATGGTTATTCAGATCTGAAATCATATGAGGAGTAAGAGAAAAAAACATGATAAATCCATTTGAGACGATTCCTCGATGGAGAAAATCTGTATTTCAGATACCAGAGATAGAAGAAACATTCAAATAGTACCATATAGAGGAAATCAATTAACAGGTTATTCAATATTATCGAATTATTAAACCTACATGCTTGGATTTATGCAGTATTTAAAGCACATTGACAACTTTATTAGAAAATAAACAAAGTTTAAATTAAATAGTTTGAAGATGATGACCCTTTTAAAGCGAGATTTGAATCCTAAGAATGCTAAAACTATGGGTAACTCAATTTTCCAAAAAATTATATTTATGCGTTGTTTGCTTTTCATTTAAATCCCGCGACGCCAAAATTGTTAACAATCGGAAATTGTGATTTACGATATCAGAGCTCTTATTTTGACCTGATGCATACATAAAATCTCTCAAGGATCTTTTTAAGATTCGCGGAGATTTTTAAAGATGTAAAAGATTTCCAATTCTTTTATTTTATAGAGACTTTGAACAATATTTCTGAAGTGAAGATTTCCTCATGAAATTTTCTTCACTTAAAATTAAAAACTGTCATAGTAAAACTTTAAATATTAACAATTCAGAAAGAGTATTCGTTTTTAAATTTGTATCGTTTTTACTAAAGCAATAAAATTTAGTTTTTTAAATTCACTCTTTACAAATTAAATTATTTTGGAACTAGCGATTGAAAATTTAATTTTAATTAAATAATCTTTCAAATTACGGAGGTTTCAAATTGAAATCAAAAGAAATCTTACTTTCTGTCTCTTATTCACTTGTTATATTGAAAAATAAACGATATTGATTCTTTTACATTTCACTTAAATCAATAAAAAACGTTTTTATGTAGCATTATTTAATAATGATAATTTATCATGTTCCATAAATTATTATTCTGTATCCCCAGCATTTGAATACTCCTCATTTTATCTTCACTTTCATCAAGTTTTTTTATTTTTTATTTATTCTACCAGGATGTACTTTACGAGTCAGGTTAACTTGCAAGCAAGCTTTGTGTATTTACATTCGCGAAATAAAGTCTTCTCTTTTGTGCAGCCGCCTCTAGCGTTAAATGGTTTTTAACCCACACGCAAAGACATAAAGGGTCCTATACTGCAAATGCATATACATTTGTTTTTTTCATGCCAAAGATATCGTGTGCTTAACTTTACTTTAATAATTAGTTATATTGATCTAATTGTCAGTCAATAAATAATTTTTAGCAAAAAAATTACAATCAAGTATTATTAGAAATAATTTAACTAATTTTGGTGAAATAAAATACCATAATCTTTTCACTATTTCAATTAGTGCTTGAGCAGCAATTAGATACATGTATGTAATAACCTTTACAAATAGAAACAGTGACTGGCTTTTTGCTTTTCGATTCTTCATTTTTTACCAATTCAGATCTAGAGAAATAATTTCACTTGAAATTATTATTAACTAGCAGTAAAAGCATGCTCGCAAAGCGAGAGTTTACCTCTATGGATATTTATTTCCTAATGCTGAAAACATATGCAATTCAAAAATTCATAATGACAATTTTTTTTTATTTTTGGTTTGTTTTAAAAACTGATTTAAAAAATAAAAGATGATAGAATATCGGTTGTTCTATACATTGTCGGAAAGCAGAAAAATCCCTTTTTTGTTTACGCGCTATTTTAAAGCTATGAAGAAATAAATTACATTTAGCCATCGACAAAAAGATTTTCGGAAGAGATTTTGTAGAATATCAAAAATATTTATAATAATCTTTAAGAGGAGTCGCTAAAGATGGTTGGCCTTTTCTCTGTTAACGAACAGTTTCACATGTCATTAAATCTAAAGAATTGAAAATTTCAAAACCTGAAAAATTCCTTAATTTAGTATCAAGTACTTTACTAGAAAAGTAAAGTAGTAGTAGTAGTTTAAAAAAGCTGGAATTTGAAAATTTAAGTTTTTAAACCTTTTTATGTTCAATTGTTGATTCCAAATCTTTTTAAATTAAAATTAGTTTTTCAAATTATTTTTTCATCATTATTGTTCCACACGAAAATTAATCATTAGAATTATAAAAAAATGTTTCCCTTTATAAATGGAAATAAAAAAAATTAAACTTTTCTAGAAATTATGGTTCTTTTTCCGTTGGAAAAAGCTTAATTTTTTTGTTTTTAAATATCTCCAGGTTAAAATATGTACATATTTCAACGATTTATATTTATATATATTAATATTTATATTTATCCTAATATTAACAAAAAATTTTTATTTTTAATAGTAAGGGCAAGAAGAACTCGATCAAAACTCCAGCGAGAACATCATTTTTTAAATTATTATTAAAATAGTCATAATAATATGTTGATTTCTGAAAAAAATGTTTTAAAAGGAAGAAGTCTAAAATTTCTTTTCATGTAAAAAAAAAAGAATCCTTAATTCGAAAAAATTGAAATTTATTTGTTACCACTGTATAATTCCTAATAATAATTCTTCAAAGGACTTAAAAATTAAGCATTATTTTTTTTTAATCCAAAATTGCAGAAGCTTCTACAACGTTATACAATTTGAAATATCCAAAACTGATCAACTTCAAATATTATGCCCGTGAACATTTAATAATTCTAAAAAAAGCATGAAAGACTGTACATTAAAATTTTTTTTCTGCTGAACAACATTAAAATAACAAAATTGTACATTTATAAATTTTTTAATATTCCTGATTGAGCATTTAAAAATTAAGAAACTTAGAAAACAATATTATCGAATCTAAGCTTTAGAATCAAAAAATTGAAATGATAAATTTTTTGAGATAATAAAAATATTATCAAGTGTATATTGTATCATGAAGTATCAAGTGCCACTTAAAGTGATTAGATAGAGTTTTCTAAACTAAAAATGACATTTCTATATTTTTTTAAAAATCCAGTATCATTTTCGCCGTTTAAAGTTTAAGAATTGTGAAATTGTAATAAACCTTTAAACTTTAATAATTCTATGAATGTTAAGAATGATATAATTTCGAATTTTAACCTTTTAATTAGTACTTCAATTACACTACATTCTAATGATAATATTTTTTAAATTAATATACTTACGCGAATCATCACTGCTGAATTCAAGGCTGCTCATATCTAATACGTCTGAGCAATCTGCAACAATTAATAAATCGGTAAGATAAAATCCAATAATTAATTAAAATCTTTGAACACTTATTTGTCACAAAATGTGTTTTTTTTTTTGTAATTCAAAGAAAATAATTGATTTGAAAATTTATTCCTACATGTTTTTGACGCGCTCTGTGTATCTGAGAGTTCGAGGGTTCAGAATTTCAGCAATCAATGTTTATTAGAGAGCTAAAGTGAGAAGCGATTAAAACTTGACCCCTTTTTAAGCACCTTCGCTGCGTCAAGTACTCAGATATATAGTGGTTGCAAAAATAACAGAAAAAAGGAGAGAAGAAGTGATTAAATGTGAAGAATAATCGAAAATCAATACTTCAATATTATAAGGGAATGTCATATTAAT
Source organism: Druon quercuslanigerum (assembly GCA_010014905.2). Lineage (NCBI taxonomy): Eukaryota > Metazoa > Arthropoda > Insecta > Hymenoptera > Cynipidae > Druon > Druon quercuslanigerum. The sequence goes on along the minus strand of JAAAKG020160523.1, from coordinate 80,486 downwards.
TATTCGATAATTTTATAATCTCATAATATAGGATACTTTGAAGTGGATTATTGTAGAATCGTATACATACCATAAGAGAACTTTTTAGACACAATAAAATTGGGGAGGGACAACAAAGAAAATTGGTGCTTAAATAAAGGAAAAATGTTTTTGTTGATTCAACAAAATATATACCTGATTGGTGATGAAAATGAATTAAATAATTTTTAATTCTACATTAATAAAGAAAGGAATCTAAGTCTTTCCCTTATTCGCCTTCGTTTCGCCTTTAATTTTAAATCCCCATTTTTTCCCTATCGTTGAAAAATTTTCCTCTTAAACAAAAGATGAAGCTGAAACATTTTAGAACATATTCAAAAAATGAAAACTCGAAACAGAAGTTGTCATCCAATATAAAATTGGGACAATTGAAAAATATGTAGTCATTTAAAAAAAAGTATCAGAAAATTAATAATTTTTAATTTTAAAGTAAAATTTAAGTATTAAAAAATAGAACTTTCTAAATTGAACAACTGCTAAGTTAAATTTTCTAATTTGAATCATTTGGAGTCAAACGTTCATAATAGACTCTTTCGAAATTTTAATCTTTATAGGAGTTTTGATCAGTCTAAGATTTTGTTCTTAAATGGTAAAAATAAAAAATTTACAAATATTTATTTGAACTATTTTAAACTGAACTATGTAGCATTTAAAAATCCAATGGGTAGAAATTCTTTGAACGTTGGAGGGGTGCAATGTCGATTTTCTTCAACACTCACGTTTTCTTCCAATTTTAACCATCATCTCGTGATACAGAAGTCACCATCAATTTTTTCATGAATAGTGAAATTATAAGGGATTTGAATAATGTAACTAGAAAAAAGTAAAAAGGTGCGATATTGACAAAGAATTGAAATAAAAAATAGATTGTACTTTTTTTTGATCAAAATTAAAAAAAAATACTGTTCTGTATTACGATTTTTAGCGCATATACTTTTGTCAACCGTATCTTCAAGTTTCATAAAAATACGTTCCACAGTTTTAGAAATACGGATAATTGAAAGAAATGTGATGACACAATTCAATAGGGCATTACTCTAGGAATTTTTAAAATGTTTGAAAATTTTTCGGGGACCAAATGTCTTCTGTGTAACATTATTATTTTCTAGAGTTTTATTAAAATTGACAGACTACCCGTGTAGGAAATTGCCGCGGAACCTTTCAGGACCAGGATAGATTGTTCTAACCGCTAATGTAGCGCTATCGAGACGATCTATTATGGCGCTGAGTAGAAGTAAATGGTTTTTGTATGGTCAAACGCTAGTCTCGACGAGCCAATGTAGCGCCAGTCAGTCGCTCTTATGAAAATCCGTTTTATATGATTGGCGTTAAAAGTAATTTCGATGACTGTCTTGATGGTAAGAAAAAAATCTTTGTTTATAATGTAAATTTTTCATTTTTCATACTTTTAAGAGCCCTGAATATTTTTGGAAAAGTGCCAAAAAATATTTGTTCACAAAAGTTGGACAAATTGTGGGCCCTGATAGCATGGTGATTTCGAGCTACATTTTTCAGAAATGTACAAACAAATATTTTTTATTGATACTTTGACATTTTTTGGTTACAACGGACTAGCAAGCACCCGATTATGGCCAGAAGAGATCGCCTACATCAGACGTTCTGGATTATGCCTTAATTGAAAGCAAGTCTTCCGCGATAATTTTCTACATGGTTACTTGCAGATCCTAATATTTCTGTCGTATACTGGATCACTAGTACAAATTAATGTTTAACCTGTCGCCTATTTTTCCACGTTTTCATGAAAAATTCCCCTATTTTCCCTTCCTTGAACTCTGATTTGCGCTGTGTTCCTTACAAATATAAATAAAATTTGTACAAAAGCAGGGATTCTTACTATTGTTAGAGAAGGCAGAATCCTTTCCATTTGCATAAACTGGCTGTATCGTTTGATTTCCAACAAGAGAATCAGTGATTTTGTTGCTGGTAATTAGAGGGCTCTCTTCATTTAAGTTTTTGTACTTTCTTCTCCTTGATACGCTTAAATTCATAAAGCGGCTGATACGCTTGTTGAAGCACATCGCTGTAAAAATCGTAATTGCAGATAATTAATTTTGCACGGTCAGTATTTCGTCTCACGGAGAAAAAAGTATTGCCATATTTACAAAACATGCACTGCTTTATTTATTTTCTAATTTTATGTAAGCGCTAAGGTTGAGAGCTGAGAAAATGTGAAGGTTGAACTTGAAAGGATCAATGAACTCTTTTTTTGTATTACACATTTGAAAACTTTACCGTATTGGTAGTTATATGATATCTTTGCTGGTTTTTCGGAATATGTCGTTTCTAATTTACCCAAGTAGCATAATTTTAAAGAAGATTTTTTAAATTCGCATTAGGATCTATTTTTTTATTTTGTTTTGCTCTTAATTTTTTTAGAATCATAATATTGGTGTGTATGTAATTTTAGCAATAATTTTCTAGGCGAGAAATTTTGAGATTCAAAGTAAACACTCAAAAATATCTTGCAGTTTTGCCCCTGCAATCCGAAAAGTTTACATACCCAAAATGTATAGAATATAGGAAATAACGAGAATTAATGCTTCGTACCACTCGATACGACCATCATGGAGGGTTGCGATCAGCAAGATAACTGTGAACCCATATGCCAAAGAATCTCGGCTTATAGGCCACCATTCCAGATCTAATACCTGAAAAAATTATTCGATTTGTTAAGGATGTTGATTTTCAAAATTGAGCAATTTTTAAAATGGTTTATAAATTCCAGAAAATTATGCCGATTAACAATAATTACTAGAATCTTTGTGTTTAAGTTTTAATTGCATGTACGTAAAACATGACATTTTTATATTCCATCCTAATGATCAATGGGATATTTTATATTAACATTATTTAGGAAAGGATGTGTTTTTTGACAATAAAATAAGTAAATTCATTATTTTAGATGGTTTATACACTCGCGCCCTGGAATGTATACAAATTTGTTATTTTGATTACCATTTTCCTTTAATGTCTCGGTTCTCTGATTATAGATGACAAATGTTACAGCTTCATCAATTTTTCGGTACGATTAGACGCAGCAAAAAAGTTTGATCTCAATATCACTACTGGAAATCGGTCATTACAAAAATTTTTTTGAAAGAATAATATATATTTTTTAAATTTCAAAATTAAGCTTTAATTTCTAATTAAAAAAGTCCATGTTTGAACTACCCAGATATAACAAAGTTTCAGATGGGGATATTTGGATGGATCTTTTTTCGCTGTAACCCGGCATCAAATACTAGTAATTTGTGAATTAAAATCCGAGAACCGAGCATTTAAAGGGAAATTTTAATTTCCTAAGTTTATTTAAAAATAATAGATGTTTTAAATTTTAATTGATTTTTTACAATGGCAGTCTTCAGGTATAAATATTGGGATAAAGCCTTTCCACTTTTATCTAATATAAAATACAAGTAATTTCTCAAATAAAATCCGAGAATCGATTCATTAGAGGAAAATTAGAATTAAAACAAAAAATTATACAATAAAGTGCCTTGGTGGATAAAACGTAGTTTTCAAAACGTAATTACCATATAAAATAATTTATTACTTTATTTTATTGCTAAAAACATTATTTCAGTAATTAAAAATATTTATTTATATTTTTGTTTATAAACGTTGAAGTTTAGTTACATCAATCGAAAGAATATTTAAACAGATATTGATCATTATCATTGGATAAGAATTGCTGTTTTAACTTTAATTTAAACAAAAACATACAAATCCAAATAAAATTATAATCGTAACTATTTATATTTACATTAATATTTGTATTTATGTTTACATTTATATTTATGATTATATTTATATTTATTAATGCAAATTGTTTAACATATTTTTGGTTGAAGAGCATAGTTGATTTTTTTTTAAATTAACTTAATATTTGTCGACGGTCTTAGATGATAGAAGTAAACAAAAAAATACGTTGAATCGTTGTGTGCAATTGAATGTATGGCGATTTGTAACATATTATCGAAATCATTTTCGGGGTCAATATCATTTTTTTAGCCTAAAAACATTTTTTTTTGCCTAGTCATCAGAGATTATTTTTGATCGACTTTTTTTATCATCGTGAGCTGAAATATTTAGTATTGTATTCAAAAAAATAATAATGTAAATGGGTAATATGTAACAAAGTTAAGTAGCCAAAAATAAAAATATTTAAAGAATTAAAATTTGGTAACTTATTCCATTGAATTATTCATTAAGGACTGCATCAAAATTTTTGTTTTAGACGTTTTAAAATATGTTGTTGTTGATAAAGTATTTGGTACTGCGAAGAACATATTTTACTGTATATTTTGCTAACCTGCGATGCAAATAATCCACAGCAAGCAGGAACTGCAAGAATATTGAAAACTGCAGAACCCACGATTGTACCGATTCCCAGATCACCTTCGGTGATAAAAGTTCCTACCACGTTTATGAATAATTCCGGGCTGGATGTAGCAGCCGCCATAAAGGTAGCACCCGCCACATCTTTCGTGATGTTGATGTCTGAAAAAATAATAATTAACAGAGGGAACATATTTTAAATAAGGTCAATTATAATATTTTTTCCTAGTTTTTAATACATTTTATCACGTGAAATTAAATCGAACATTAAATTAAAAATTGAATTCAAAGATAAAAATGTTTACTCACTTTCGCATATTTTTTTTATGGAGGGCACAAAAAAATCGTCACAAACGATGGCAAGAAGTAAAAACATATAAATAGCGAGTATAAAGTGTATCGCTATATATCCAGATTGCCTTTCCGATCTTGTAAATCCATCGGGTGGAAATTCTTTGATCGCCGGTGGGGTGCAATTTAGATTTTCTTCAGCAGTTACGTTTTCCTCCAATTGTAATAATTTTCGTGAATCTTTAAAGAAACAAATTGAAATGTTTTTTGGTCACTAATAAGGAGGAAGATCTTGTTTGAGGAAGTTGTTCCTCGAAAATTGATTGATAAAATATATATGATATAATTGAATTTCCTTCCATAGACTTATTCTAATCAACAAATATTTTGTATTAAACTTTAATTCAAATGATCCAAAATGTAATATAAATCTTGTTGATTTAAAGATATGCTTCTTGAGTTGGACTCTTTTCGCCAATATAAGTGATTTGTGTGACTATTTTCTGAAACAGTGTAAACATTTAATTCCGTCACTGCGTATTAAGCGTTATCACAGGTAATCAGACACATTCCAAGATTATGTGATTCTGAATCTCAAGTCCCAAGAACATGACAAAATATGATTTTGTTTGATAATAAATAATTACAAGCTACAGAGTAATTTTTCAATGATATAATTTCATGTTTTCGTTCTAATTCAATAAAAAGGGCACCTGCGACATATAAATCCTTAATTATAGATAGTTTAATAAATAGTGCGTAACAATAATTTCAAACTGTAAGAATATTATTATCTACCTAAAATTTTCTGTTTAAATGCTAACATTTTTCTTCTTTAACTAACAATGGAACTTTCCTTATGAGCACATTAGAAATTTTGTATTTTATTCAGAGGAATTTTACGAAACAAAAATATTTGCAATTGCAAAAATCTTCAACAAAGAATTTATCGGGGATTTATTCCTTTATCATTTGATTCATGTTATAGAAGATCACCGAAACACTTTTTAATGCACTCATCCTTATTTGTGAAGTCTTTAAACTGGCGTCTTGTGACTTTGTTATCACACAATCGTTGACGTCAATCGTCTACCCTCACTCTTTACAAACATATGTATTTTTTTTCCTTAATTAATAATCAACTTTTCCATCAAACTTTAAATGATTTAAAGTCCATTTCTTTCATTCTTTAAATAATTTCAAATTATACAGAATAAAACATTTTAGACCCAATTAATATTACTGATACTATCATCACAGTTTCAATACGAGGCTCGCTTCGCCTTCAGTTCCGGAAATAGTTGTAAAAAATATTCAAATTTCAATCCAAGTTAATAATTTTTTGTATGGGATAATTTTACTTTAGGACCCAAATATATTTTTAATTTCAGATTTTTTAGTTTATTTCGCAACCTTTTTATTGATTGATATCCCGATAAAAATTTGTTACTTAAGCAACAATTGTTCAAAACGATTCAACGTATTTCGGGCAATATACATATTAAATCGATTGCCTCAATTTTTTATATAATTTAAAGAAAAATATATTTCTGAGAACAGAATGAGGGGATTTAAATAAAGACACTGAAAATGTTACGAATTAAATGGAAATCGAATCAGTTCGAAATGAGCCAATGCATTATTTAAATTATCGAAGACTATTGAAATGTACTTACGAATATTTTCAAAATTACTGACGATTTCGCCAGTGTTCGTTTTAGAAAAAAGTCCAGAAAGGCTAATGCAGAGATAGTACATAGAGGGTATCGCCAACACTAGGAATATCCGAAACCCTGCCATGTGTCTGTGTCTCCTGGCCATTACGATTTGATTTCCTTTATTTTCAGGCCCAAAAACTGGCGAGACACTTTTCTGTTTCCAGTTTGGTAGAAATTTTCGTAACATTAAGTGTGAAACTTCGACGTTTAATATTCGACGTTCTACCGGGCACTGGTGCGGAATGGAGTGATACACAAACGGCAGTACTTTTGAATACAGTCATTATCTTGAAAGCTGTGATAAGGATAAGATACACCTACCTGTCGAGTTAAACAAACTGTCCCTCAATCAAACGGAAACAAGAAATTTTTCTCTGCATCGACATTGACCGACGGACTTTTTGTAACATCGGTTAAAAACTACAGATCTCTTATCATAATAGATTATTTTCTACATGACACTAAAAAAATTTCATTCTGCATAAACATTCCTCTTGTTCTTTGCTGCCAAATCAGAAAAGTATTTCTCTTCTTACTTTCGGACTGTATTTTAATTCATATTTTAAATTTAACATTTATCTAATTGATTAATCTTTGTGATCATATTTGTTTCATTCGGTATCTTGATTAAAGATTTTCAAAAATTGAATTCTGAGAAATATCAAATGACTGACTTACAATATTGCAAAATGTTCAAGGTGCATAAAATTTCCGTGTTCGCAAACTGCTTTGCGTCGTCCATAAATTACGTCAGTCTATTTTTTTTAATTTTTACCCCTCCCCCCTTTAATTAAAATTGTGTGCATAAAGGACTCATTGTGTCATCTATGCATGATTCAATAGGATGGATCAATTATATTTGTTTAATATCTAGGTTATATATACAAATATATGGTTATTATATATCCGGTCGGAATCTTGAGATCTTCTTATCAATGGATACATTTTTTTATTAATCATACAATCTCAAAGATAAAATATTGCAGCTACAATGTTGAGATGGATATAGTAAAGTAAATATTTGTTCCTGTATTAACGGATTTTCTGCTGATAAAAATACACCAGAAGCAAAATATACGACAGTACTAAAATATATTTCTGAAAAGTAATTTTCGTTTTTGAAATATCAAACTGTATCCCCAGTTCATGCATTTTCTTATTTTTAAATTAGCTATGTGACTTTGTGAGTTTCAAATGACATACAAAATTGAATATTGTATACATAAATTGGCATTCATGTTTTGAAAAAGTACAATAATATTCAACTAGTTTTTTCTATTGATTTCACTTATCTTTATTTCAATTAGACCTTTTTAGTTTTTATAATTTTACCGTCAATTGTGAAATCAGTCATAAAATAAAAAATTGATTTAAAATACATTTTGATTTTATATCTATATAATACCTTTTTCTAAAGAATTTAAAAATGTGATTTAGTAATAATAATAATAATAATAAAAATAAAGGCTGCGTTAAATCGTCCCGAAAAACTGGGGCAGCTGAAAAAAGGAATTGCCCTCGAAATTGCCTAGTCATCTTGATATTTCGGGATGGCTAGCCAAAAATATAAATATATACTTTCACTACTGATCCGGAATTTCAAAAATACGAGACATTTCGAAAATGAATAAATGAATAAAATTAGCAACTTTTTTGAAGTAAAGGATCAAGGAAAATATTTAGTAATTCATTTTTAAAGAAAAATTGTTTTGTCAGAAGTTTGACATTATCGAAGGCAAACAAAGTACACCAATTAAAAGGGCTGTCCCAAAGAATTTGCAAATTGGCAGGTTCCGTTGATTGCTACCGAGGTTGCACAATAATTTGAAAGGGAACTCCAATTCCAGGTCATGGAACACAATTTCCAATACTTTTGTGATATTTGATTCACTGATTAAAGCCCCAAGACAGACTGTTCGCGTCTTTTATTATCTGTTCTCTTCGATTAAAAGTAGAAGAATTTAAAAATAAACGAAGTGATAAGAACAATTTTACTTTAAAATTGACAAAATTGAATAAAGAATTTTTCTTAATACATTTGAAGACAGAAATACTTGCCAATTAATGTTTGTAAAAAGTAAGATACAGAAAATATTTATTTGAATTTCACTGGATAGGATGAGGAAGATCTTGATTATTACATGCAGTTTGAAAGTGGGAGTTTTCCCTAGGTGTCATAAGTGGAATGTTTATCAGAATTTCATATGTTTGAAAGGAGTAAATGTATATCGGAAGGAAAGTCCTGGACTGGATGGCGACACGCAATATCACTGTTTACATCGATAATCGATAAGACTTCTGTCAAGTAGTCTTTGGATCAATTCTGTCATAGTATTATGAAATGTCAAAGGTTAACTGTGTTCAATCAAGTGTGATTAAATTATAGTTACGAATAACTGGTGAGACGATTATTTTCGAGTGAAGTAGGTTTGTGTTTGTGATACATACATAAATATGTAAATTTTTAATTTTTGGGTAATATTGTGTAGCCAAAATTTAAAAAATTCTTTTATATAAGAAAGTATCCCCCGAAAAACTTGCCTTAATTAAAAAAAAAACAAAAGCAAATATATTTTCTTAACGGCAGGTACTGTTCTCGTATGCTTCATTATTTGTGCTTAATAATCATGTACTAAGGTTAGAAAAGACAAAAAATCCAAATTTTGGCACTTATGCCCTTTTAAAATTTCAAACTTGAATAAAACTCACAATATAAAAACAAAGTCGCAAGTATAAAATGTAAAAATTAAACTTTTTGTTGAAAATTTACCTTTTGATGAAAATTCAACTTTTTGGCTTAAAAATTAATTTATTTTGTTTAAAGTTCGCCTTTTTTGGTTGACAATTCTATTATTTTGTAGCGAATTTACCTATTTGGTTAAAATTTTAATTGTTGGTTTTAAATTCATATTTTTAAGTTAAAAATAATGTTTTGGGATTAAAAATTCAACTGTTTTAAAGCATTCGCCTTTTTATTTTAAAAATTCCACAGTTTGATTACATTTTTTTCTATCGTGACTGACAAATGTTTCCCCCTTAAAATTCAACTATTTTCTTTAAAATTTTTTCTTTTGGTGAAAAATAATCTGTTTGGATTTAGGATCCAACTCTTTTTGTTAAATTCGATTGCTATTACTTTGAAGTTGAAATATATTCTTGGCTGTTATATCAACTATTATACTTTTCGTTAGGAATGAATATTTTTTAATTTAAAATTTAACTACTTGGTTGGATGTTGAACTTGCTTTTTGTCATTTTTGTTGAAAATTCATCATTTTAGTTGAAAATTTTGGAATGAAATTTCAACTGTCTTATAACAAATTCGTTAATATTAGTCTATTTTCCTTGAAAGTTTAACTGTTAGGTTGTAAATAAATAAATAATTAATTTGTTTTTTCAATTCAACTGTTTAGTTGAAAATTCATCTTTGTATGTCAAAAATTCCACTATGTGCGTTTATAAATTCCACTATTTTGTTTAAAAATTTAATTATTTTGTTAAAAATTCATCTATTCTATCAAAATGTCATCTTTTAAGGGGATCGTAGCCCCGGGCTAAAACCGTTATAGTTTCGGTCAGGTGTGCGTCCGTCCGTCCGTCGTACAAAAGGGCATGAACACCAAAGTTTGAAATTCCAAAAGGATATTAACGCCAACATTTGGATCAGTAAAAGGACATAAGTGCTAAAGTTTGATAGTTTTGAAGTTTGGTAGTTTCAAGAGATGAGAAATTGTTTTTTTATACCAATTTTTGTACAGCTAATTTTTTGTCAGAAATTTTATTCAACAAGGTTTACAATTTTTTTTGCATAATTTTCTTTCAATTTTTTTTACAGGATCAAAAAATCTTTTGTCTGAGGATTCTGCTAAGACTTAAGTTAACGTATTAATTAATAGACTACGAAACCCTATAGCAGAAAAGATCTTGTTTGGAAATTCCACTGTCTTATAAAAAATTAGTTTTTTTAGCTGGAAGATTGGACTATTTGGTTAAAAAATGAACTATTTGCGGTTCAAGTTAATTTGTGTCTGTTTGTTTGAAAAATCGACTATTTGGTTGAAAATTTCTCTTTGTAGGTTAAAATTCCACTATTTGTACAAAAATTTGTCTGTTTTTGCTTGAAAGTTCAACTATTTGGCCTTAAAATTCAATCCTATTGTTGAAACTCCACCTCTTATGGTAAAAAATTAATCTTTTCTGGTTAAAAATTCAACTATTTTATCGAAAATGCAATATATTTCGACTTAAAATGTAAGAAATTTACATATTTTATACTTAATTAAATATGATATCTGTACATAAATTTTATTTAAAAGAAATTATTCCGCTATTCTCGTGAAAAATCACCCTTTTTCCCCTGTTATAAGAGCATTTGGAGCTGTAAATGTCTGTTAAAATATTATTTTTGCAGGAATAATGTTTTATTTTTAACGTTTGGTAATTAAATCAAACAAAAAATGTTAAATTGAAAGGGGAGGGGATGTTCTTATTTGTGACATTACATCACACTGGGGGTTCAAACTTAGTGTGGTGATCCGTGACGAAGAAGGGGAGGGGTGGAAAAAGTGGTCAAAATAGCGTGATATAATTATTGAACGGTCCCATAAGAAAGAAGATAAAAATCTGGTCCACGATTGAATTTTTCGCATACGAACCGGCAATCTCGGACAAATGAGAAGAAGGAGGGGCGGGCTATTCAACAAACGATGTCGGACTTCGGAATAGTTGTTAATGTAGTATGTGTGTGACAACGGGATTGACAGCATGGATACGTCTGACCTAGGAGGAGGTTGGTTTAAATATTTTTAAAAATATTGCGTAACCATGTGTGCCGTGTCGGTTGCGTGGCCTATAAGCCAATCCCAACAAATACCAATCAGCCGTTGTTCTCCGGGTGACACCTGATAAGACCAAGTCCTGCCACTGTAAAACTGTCGTTCGAAACCCCGAAGGTGAAAAACCATCTTCAAATCGTCGCTCGTCTCGTCTCCTCTATTATTAGTGTTATTTCCAAATATTCTCTTGACTGTGTTTAATTAAAAAGTGTTCTCTAATCGTAATCAGGTGAATTCGACAAATTGTGCTGAGGTTTGTGCTCTAAGATTAGGGGTAACTATATTCAGGAAGCGAGTTTAAGGAGTGAGTACTAGAGTTGTTCAATTGATAGGTCAAGTGGTTTTTATCTCAATTATTTTCAAGGACTCTAAATTTCAAGAGTTTGTTCGATCTTCACGTTCAACCCTAGGAGCAACAAAATTGGGTCAAGCATTTATTCCAAGATTCAAGATTCATCTCGAGTTTTCCATTTGGCAAGTGTTAGGTCTCTGTCTCTTATAAATACTCAAAAATTCTTTTTTAGCAGATTTTACTTTATTGTAATTTACGAAGATTTCACGTCAATAAGCTTGATTACTTTTTTATTCAATTAAATTATAAAAGTTTACCAATAGTAATTATAATATTCACGAAGAAAGAGAAAGGAAACGAAATTTCCGGTTGTGCCCGCAAGCGGTGACTCTGGTAATTACATTTCAATCATGCATTTTTTTCTATTTGTGCGTATATTTCTGTATTCAGAGTGACTTAACTGAATTAGGCCGCAAGCCCATAAAGCTAATGAATTTTGCTGGTTGATTCTTCCTTTCTGTGATTTTGTTTATTCAAAGAAAAAAAACTGTTCTAATTACTTCTTTATTTTCTAGATTTTTGTTATTTTTCTTTCATTAATTTTTCACTTTTCGAAAGACATAAGTCGATGAAAAATCCGAGCAACAATCTGAATCAAATGTGTGTGGAGCAAAAAGTGCCTCAGCCACGCAAGTCTTTCCTTACTGTTCGATCGAAGCAATTCTTCTCGTGATGATTTAATAACAACTTCCGATAAACGGCATTTAGCGAGTTTGAACTGTAAGTGACGTGTCCTTGTAACAGAGTGGACTGTAGAGTTCATCGACTGAATCGGTTTTGTCATTTCACGTCATCAGGCACCGCGATTAAAATCTGGGACTTCACCGCAATTTTCCACAGATTGATCATTTTTTTATCAATCTTTGCAATAGCAGATAAGGGGTAGTCAATATTTTTTTAATTGACGTTAATGGTTTACATTTTTTCGCGATTGAGAAAAATGGGGGAAGGTGGGAAGAGTGGCTACAAAGATTATTTCTAAATATGTGTGAAAACACCACATTATATCAATGAAATCGCATTATGAAAGAATCATCTCGGTAAAATTGAAATGGAAGCATTGAGAGTTTTATCAGAGGTAAACTAAAAGTTCGATCAAAACAAAAAAGCTTCTGTGATTGAATATTATCGAATCTTGCAAAAGATTTCGAATCTTTTCGAAGATATTGATCTGTAACGTAATCCTGTATGTATACAAATCTGCAAGTAAACTTTTAAGATATTAATAAGGATAATTAATTGTTTAACAAAAATCATACAGCTGCAGCTGATGTCGGATGAAAAATCCAAAATATGTCGTCCTTGTTTATTGAGAAGCATATGTTTCATGCCATAGCATGTTATATGAATGCAAGCGTACTGTCCATTAAAGTGTAGAAGTGTGTAGGAAGAAGTTGTCAAGAATAAAGCGCGGCCTCATCCACGGTAGCAGACCTTATTACTACTAACTTCATTGACTCGCATTCTCATAAGGTATCCCCGTTTTGAACAATGAGGTTGGATTGAATTTCCTCGGTGTTCAGGATAAAGGCCCACTCCTGAACATAACTCGATCTATTACATGAACTATCGTCAAAAAAATTTGGGTAACGAGAACAAAAAAAACTCTTCTACTGCTAAATATCTATATTAAAATGGTTGCAGTTTATATAGACATTCAGAAATTAGGGATGGGTAGTAAAATATCGGATAGCATTATTTGTGAAAAACAAGAATCTGAAACTTTTAAATCAATACCTCGAATAGTTTTCGAGATATAAATATTTTTCGTATATGCTTTTCAAAACACCTTTTCAGGGGGAGAGTATCTTCAGCGACATCCATTTCCCAACCGCACCCTTAGACCTTGCTACGGGTCCCCGCCGTTTTTCAACCATTCTCTGGGGGAAGAGAATTTGGCGACATCCACCCCCAGAAACACCCTTTCTCCTTTGAAGCGGCCCCCTTGTTTTCCATAGCCCTGTTCTAGAGGATAGTGACTTCGACGATACCCATCCCCATAACCACACCCTTTTGTTCTCTATAGAAATCAACATTAAGAAATTATGTAAATTAAACAAAGTACAAAAATCGAAATCTCAAAAACTATTGGAGATACCGATTACCCCTATAGGAGTATTCATTGAAACTTTTTTGCAACGGATATCGTAATCTTGCAAACAAAATATAACTTTTTATATGTATTCCTGTAGACAATCTGTAAAGCCTAAATATTGCTTCTTATTTAGGGAAATGCACCTCATTCTTATTCAACTCTAACAATAATTTATAATTTTATTTATAAGTATAGTAGCTATAAGTTGTAAGCAATTGAGGATACAAACAAATATGAACCAACTTTAAATTTTTATTTAAATACCAATAATATTCTTGAAATTTTATGTTTAATATTTCATGGCTCAAAATGTTATATATATTTCTTATGGCTTATTCTGTAGTTGTATGTGTTATATAAAAATTTGTCTTAAAATTTTATTATTTGGTTTTATCATCAATCGATTACAACATATAGCTACTACTATACTACTATATAGCTACTACTATAAATTTTATTTGTTACACAAACATGTAGGTAGAATTTGATTTATTATCTGAGTATTTATCTAAACTTTGATATGCTGTTTAAACATTTATCTGAAATTCGATTAGATTTCGGAACTTCTAGCAAGCTTGAGGCCCAAATCATAATTCTTAAACCAAAAGTCTCTAAGAACTAACCGAATTAGGTAATAGCGCAACTTTTGATAAATACAAAAGGTGGATTCATTAGAAATCTAAATTAAGTTTAGACTTATCTTTTGAAAGTTGCATACCAAATAAAATTAACAATGTATTTATTTTTGTCGATTTCATTAGTAAAAGGAAAGATTTGATTAATTTTGAGATTGATTGTATATAGAACATATCTTTAACTTAAAGTAACTTGAATGTTGAATAATTTCATTTCAAAAAAATGATAAAGAATGAAATAATTTATTTTTCATTTTGAAATTATTTGAATATTTATGGGGAAGCGTTCAATAATTTAAAAATAAGTTCATGGTTAAAAGGAAAATGGTTTCATGATTAAGACATTTACAGTTTTAACTGTTTAACCATTTCTTTATAACAGATGACTTTCTTACTATAATAGACTTGTTCAAAACATTACTTTTTGTAAGCAATAGAAATCTTCTTAATATGGATGATTTTAAAAGTTTTTAATCTATAAAATTATTTGGGCAATTGAAATCTAATTGATTTTGGTAATTGGGGTCTTTAAGAATATGAGAAATAAAAATCGTAAACATTGAAAATTGAATATTTGTGAAATATGAATGTGCACGAAAAAGTGTATAGCTGAACCATAAATATTTATCCTTGATCTGGCCACAAATATCGTTAAAACCGAACGGATTTACAATGAATTTTACAGTTTGGGTTAAAATTATACAGATTAAACAGCTCCAGTCGAGATAAAAATAAGCGTAACTAATAGCATCGCTTATTTTTAAATTTGTATACTTTTTTCTAATTTATTACTAACAAAAAAATATTACTAAACAACTTTAAAAGTTCTCAAGTTTGATGAATAAAGTATTTAATACTAGTACTAATTTTGAAAGAGTTTACTAATATCAACATTCAAAACATTAAAAATGTGTTTCTTCACTTTGAAATATTTACAAACTGAATGGCTTTAAATTCAACAGAGTCAAGTCTGCAAAATGAAAAATATGTAGTCCTTAAATTTAAAAGCGTTTAATAATCGCAACGTCCTTAAAAACGCTAACAATGTTCAAAGTGTCTTCAAATCAAAATTCTCAAAAATGAATAGCTCCTTTTTGAAAACTTTCATAAATGATAAGAATTAAATGATCAAACATTAAAAGGAGTTAATTGACGATAGATGAAAAATGGGATAATCGTATTAGAAAAGATCAAAGAGGCTTGATGACTAGTCCTTTTTGATTAGATAAAATTCGTAGCTCTTGAGATGTTATCAAGTTAAGTGTTGAACGAGATCTTTTTCCACGGCACGTAATCCATCACGCACGGAGGAATTTTCGCAATATTAGACGAAAACGATTTGAGCTCCTTTTCGTGACTCTTTGCGATCTTAATGAGGAAAAATGAGAATCATTAGTGCGAGAGTCAATTTGAAGAGGGAAACGATATTTATCATTAATCTTGCCGTAAATGTCGCTGAAAACGAACCAGTGATATTGGAAAAATCTTCACAATTTGAATTTTCAGCAAATTTATTTAGACAATTATTATTTATGAATCACGTTTTTAAATCTGTAAAACAAAGATCGTATATAGCTGAGATGAAAATATCGGAAGTTTGAATAAAACGCTAATGAAATAGGAATAATTGGTGAAGTTTCAAAAGGCCTGATAATCGATAACTATAACTGGTTTTCCAAGTTTTATATTTTTCAAAAACTTGGATGCCATCTTACATAATTTCTCAGTTTGTCTTATTAACTAAAAAATGCCACCTGACGTTTCGATTTTGTATGCTATTTGTAACTCAAGATGTCACATAGCTAGGTCAAAAACATGAATCTTCATGAATCGGGGATATTGTTTCTAAAACAAAATTACTTTTTCCAAATATAGTTTAGTTTCGTTGATTTTCTTTTTTTCAGTATGTTCAGTTTTAACTAGAACAGACTCTTTCTGCTATTTCCCCTTATTTCCCCTTTTAAAAGATTTCCTTGTTTTCTTTCTATTTTCAAGAAACTTTCCCTTTTTCTCGTTTTTTTTTCGCTCGACTGCGAATTGAATTAGTAAAACCCGCTATTAGAAAATTTGTATATTGTGTGTTAAAGGTTAATTATTTTGTTTGAAAAGTTTAATATTATATTTTTGGTGTGGATTCATTCTTTGTGGTTCAAAATTCTAATGTTTGGTTGAAAATATAACTGTTTTCTTAAAAAGTAATCTTTTTCAGTTAAAAATTCACCTGTTTTGGATTGAAGATTTGTCCTTTTGGATTGAAAACTCATATTTTTTGGTAGAAAAGTCAACTTTCTTGGTTAACAGCTAACTTTTTTGTTCAAAGTTTAACTTTTCTGATTGAAAATTAAACAATCTTTTAAAAAATTCGTCTTTTTGGCTTGAAAAATCAAAGGTTTGACTGAAAATTAGACCATTTGATTAAAAATTCATCTTTGTATTGAGAATTTAAGTATACTATTAAAAAGGCCTCTTTCTAGATTAAAAATTCATCTTTCTCTGCTGAAAATGAATTTTTGCATTGATAAATTTAACTATCTTCTGAAAAATTCAACTATTTTGTTTGAAACTGAACCATTTTGTTAAAAGGTCACTCTTTTGTTTAAAAATTTAACTATTTCGTAGCAATTTCTTCTTACTCGGTTGAAAACAAACCTTTTGCTGAAAATTCATATTTTTCATGGAAAATCTTTCTTGGTTGAAAATTCAAGTGCTGTGTTGAAATATTAACTGTTTTGTTGACATTTTTTAAAAGTTTTAAATGAATGTTTTAAACGGAACAAGCAACTCTTTTTAATAGTTGACCATTCGACTTTCCGAATTGAATTCAACTGTTTTTCACTTAAAATTTAAATATTTTCGGTACAGAATTAATCTTTTTTGGTTAAAAATAGGATTGTATCAGTAAAAATTAATTTAATTTTGTTAAGGCTACATCAACGTTGTTGAAAATTCGTCATTTTTGGTTGAATTTAACTTTTTTTGATTTAAAATAAAAATATTTTTTGTTGAAATATCGACTATTATATTTTTTTGTAATTAAACTGTCTTGTATTTGTATTTTTTCTGTATTTGCTTCCTCCTAGAGATTATAATTTTGTAAAAATATAATTCTTTGGCTTCCTTTTTTGTCATCCTTTTTTGTTGAAAACTCATGTATTATGTTGGAAATGAGTCTTTTTTGGCAAATAATTAATCTTCTTAATCGAAAATTCATCTTTTTGGTTTAAAGTTCTTCTATTTAGTAGAAAATTTGGGTTGTATTGTTTAAAATTATTGCTCTAAATCGAAAAATTAACTGTTCAATGTTCGGTTGAAAGTTTTTCATTTTTAGTTCAAAATTCGCCTTTTTGGAAGGAAATTTTTTCTGTTGGTTGAAAATTAGTTTTTTTCCAAAAATACATTTATTGTTTAGAATGTGTTTTGCTGAAAATTCGTCTTTTTGTATAGAAGATTAATTTTCTTCGTTCAAATTAATTTACTTTGTTTAAGGTTTCAACTATTTCTTGGAAACTGTATTTTTTGGCTGATTCATTGATTTAAAATTTAACTAAGCGGTTAATAATTCTTCTAATTTGTACAAAATTTATATATTATGCTTGAAAGTTCAACAATTTTGTTGAAAATTCATATTTTTTGGTTAAACATTAATTTTTTTGTTGAAATTAAAATTCTACTTTGTTAAAAGTGCAATATATTTCAACTTACAATCTTATAAATTTAAGGCGTCTCAAATTGAATTCAATATGGGACCTACATTAATTTTATTTCACACAATTCTTATTATTGCACTGCGTGTAGTTATAGCTTAATTTTTTTTTAAATTTATCTCTGTAGGTTGAAAATTCGACTCTTTTGTTGGAAATGCAATATATTCCAAGTTAAAATCTTAAGTATTTGAAGCGTTTAATATTGAATTCAGATTTTTAGCTACATTTATTTTATTTAAAAGAATTTATTCTCCTATTTTCATAAAAAATCACCCTACTTCCTCTTTTTGGGGACCACTTTGGGCTGTGAGGTGTGCTGTAATTTTTTTCCGCGTAAGTGAGTGGAATTAAGTACGATTAAGTAAGTGTCTCTTAAGATCGGTAATTAGTGAAGCTTCGACTGTAAAAGTCGGGTCTGGATCAGCGGTTCAGTCGCTCGACCGACCAAGTTGTTGAGTCGTGTTATACCTAGTTTATACGACGTACATTAGGCATGAATGGCATCTACTCTGCCCAGTTGAATGAGAGCAATTTAACTTCTTTAGGTTGCTTAATCGGTAGGAAGTCACATCAGCCATATAGGTATAACCTACACAAGGCATCTATATGTCCGCGTTCTGCATTGAGAGAAATGTATAAAAATTCTATTTTCTTCCTTTATCGATAATTCCAGTCTTCTATTTTATTCTCTTTTATATTATTGATAAATTAACACAATTAGGTTTTTAGTCATTGGAATTATATAATTAGTAATAATCAAAAAGTTCCAATTACATTTTTCAAGATTGGACATTTGCAAACAAATATGATAGTAATCTGTAATTTTTACTTGAATATAAGATTTTATCCTAGTATGTAAAGTTTAATGTATGGATATTTTTATGTTTTGAGTTCTTAATAGCTGGATATTGAATTTCAACATCAACATATTACATCGTAATATATAGATTGTTGTCCTATAGTTACACATTCAGATTTGGAATTTCAACATCTATGTTTCTCCGTGATAAAATTTCGAATGTAAACAATCAAAGTCATAGAATTTTTCATTTTATAAGTTAAACTTGTATAATTTTTAATTGGAAATTCTCAGAATTAAAAACTTCTTAATTTGAAAATTTGGCGAATAAAATGCCTGATAAAAAATTCTTAAATTTTGATGTTTTTGAAGATAAAAAGTCAATTTTTCAATTCTAAATCTTCGTTCATCAAGTTTTGAAATTAAAACATCAGAATTGCAGGATTTTTCATTTTAAAAGTTTAAGTTTGCATATCTGTTAATTGTAGATTTAAAAAATTGAAAACTCTTCAATTTTAAAGATTGGCGATTTAAATTTCTGTAATTTTGAAGCGTGAAAATTTAAAATTCTTGAGTTTTCAAGAATTATGTTTCAAGGCTTGCATTTAAAACATTTTTTGGAATGATTCCATTTTGAATTTTTACAATTAAAAATCCTTCGATGTTTAAGATGTGAAAATAAAATATTTTAAATTTGGATGATTTTTAAAATCAAAAGTCAAGTTTTTCATTCAAAATCTATTATTTTGAAATGAATATAAAACGTCAAAACTACAGAATTTTCAATTGTAAAGCTTAAGACTTGCATATTTTTAAATTGTAAATGTTCAAAATTAAAAGCCCTTCAGTTTTAAAGATTTACAATTAATAATTCTTTAATTTTAACGATTACAAATGTAAATTTCTTTAAATTTAAAGACGTATAAATAAAAATTCTTAAATTATGATTTTTATGATTTTTGAGATTAAAAGTCTGGAGTTTTGAAATCTTACTCTTCCAAATTTATAATATTTTAAATACAAATAATCAAAATTACAGAATTTTTAATTGTAAAACTTAATTCTTGTATAATTTTTAACCATAAATTTTTAAAATAAAAAGCGTATCAATTTTAAAAATTTACAATTCAAGTTTCTACCATTTTGATCAGGTACAATAAGCAATGTTTGAATTTTCAAAATTTTGAATTGGAAATTATTCATTTTTTAAGATTCATATTTTAGACATTTAATTTTGAAAGTTTTTTTGGAATAGTTCACTTTTATGATTTACAATTGATAATGCTTAAATTTTAAGGACTTAAATTCTTAATATTTGCAATTAAAGGCCCATCAATATTATGTGTATAATAGGAATAATGATGCAATTTTGAATGTTTTTTTGGAACGGAGTAACTGTAGCTATAATTATTTCCTATTTTTAAAGAATTTCTTGAATGCTGCATGTAATTTTAAATAATGAATTGACAAATTAAAAAAAAACACTTGGGCCGTCGTGGGATCCCCGACAGAAGTGATAACTTCATATGATGTAAATTGAAGTGGTTTTTCTGAGCACATGCTGCTATACACCGCTATATACAGGGTGGATACGCTGGGGCTTACCAAAAAGTATGCAACCCCGCATACATGCCCATAAGAATAGCATTGGCGTGTAAGACAGGTCGCATAATTTTTGTTAAGCCCCAGTGGATCCACCCTGTATATGGGCGCATGCCGTTATCAATGCTAATACTGCCAGAGGATCAGTGGCAGTATGAGAGCGAAGGATGAGGAGAAAGAGAGCGAGTGAGCGAGAGAGAGTAAGGATGAGGAGAAAAAAATATATATAGTGAGAGGGGGGGCGGAAGAAGCGATGGAGAGATAGAAAGGGAGAGGGATTGCAAGAGTCAGTTAGTGGGAAAAGCGAAGAGGAGATAGAGAAGAGGAAGCCTTAGCCCCGAAGCGTCACCCTCCAAGTGTCACTCATGTTTGCGAGTTTACACAGTGCCACAAGTTATCAATTCAAAAAAATATTTTCAAATACAATTTAAATATTGTACATTTTAACTTAAAAGAAAAGCGGTCATATATTATATAGCGCTCATTTTTAAAGTTACATAACACCTAGGAGGAAGAGGGGGCTATTAATTTTTTTCATAGCTTTCGTTGTCTGTCAAAAAATTAATTTTTTTTATTTTTATTGTTTTTTACGAATAAAACAAAAACTGCCCATCCTATAGACAATAATTATTAAACATTTGTAGCTCTTTTTTTGGATAAACAAGTTTCGTCTTACTATTTTCTTCGTAGCTTGTGTCGTTAGTCTAACCACAACATGAAATTTTTTGATTTTTAATTACTTTTTTCAATCAAATTTTGAATTTGTAACATTTCGACAAAATTAACAAATTTTTTATGATAATCTTACAGGGCTTTTAAAAATTAACGTTTTTCTTTTCTTGACTTTACTTCATAGGGCATATGATACTTTGACGTGTGGTCAATCGGGTAGAGTTTCCCTGGATTTGTTCCAACAAAAATGGAAAATTTTTAAAAACTGAGTTTAGAGATGTTTTTAAATATCATAACGGACGTCCCTCGACTCTTTTTTGAGGGATAATAACACAAAAAATTTATTGTGCTAAATAAAAATTGTATGCATGTGCATTATTTTGAGGTTAGGGTCGTTTTTCATCTCTCCGTCATTCCGATAATGTAGGTATCTGTCGTACCGATGCTGTCGGTAAAAACTTTAGGATAATTATGGGAGAGAATTGTAACACACATAACCTGAAGATAAACACACAAACACATCAAATTTTAAAAAATTAAATTTTTTTGAATTAAACCATAAAAAAAGTGTGGAGGGACGTCTCTTAGTATATTCGCTATCATTTCCCAAATTTTTAAGACAAAATATTTATTATTCTAGAAAAAATCAGAGGGAAACTAAAACTGGTAAATTCGATAATTTTCAAAGTATCACATGTCCTTAAAATGTTCATTTTAGCTTTTTTTTATTTTGACTATGCTCTAACACTGGTAATTTTCTTTTTATAGAAAAAAAATCATAAGGATAAATTGTTTGAGTTTCTGAGTACTATAAATAATCGTGCATAGAATTTTTAAGTCTTGAAAGAATATGGCTTTAAAAATTTTTAAATTGCGCTCACTTTTTGAATTTTTATCCAAAATAGCTACTTTACGAATTCGTTCTTTCTTTTAAGGCCTTAAAAAAGTGTGCCAAAGCAGGATCCAATCTGATCAATTTTTCGAAAGTTATCGTGCCTAAAGTATACAGACTACGGAGTGCAGACTACAGACAGGCAGACACCTTCGTAAAAATTATTTTTTCTGACTCAGGGGGTCTCAAAACGTGGAGATTTGATAAAAACAGACAAAGTGAAATTTTACATAACTCTTTAAGATTCACAGGCTCAAAGTGCGGAATTTCAAACTAATTACAAGAAAAAAATTTTGAAGAGGGAATAAAAAAATTTCTATCGTAAAAAGTCTGCATTTTTACAGCTTAATTCTGTTAAGCCTGAAGCTAGTCCTACTTTTGGCTTAAAACAAGAATTTTTTACGTTGTGACTCTAAAGACTTTCAGTCAGTGAAAAAATTTGCCATTTTGTTAAATCTTAATTAAATTAAGCCTATGGAAGCTTTCACTTAAAAATCACTCAAGCCACTCGATTTAAATTTTTGGATAGACATAATTTAGTTTGAAAGCGCCCAAATGTAAAATAGAAATGCACAAATAATATACTGGAATTTCAAATGCATTCAATTTCTAGAATTCTTATAATTCAATGCTAAAAAAATATAGGCGTTCAAGCAAAAAACACGCAACATTTTAAAGTTTAAAATAGTTTAGAAAAAAAAATATAAGAATTTATAAAGTGAAATTTATGTTGGGCAATTTAATATTCTTATTGCAGGGCGATCCACTTGCTACAATGCAAGAGTACTTCAAGGCTTCTGAAAGTATAGGCACGTCGGAAAATCTTGTTTGGCTTGATATTTTAATTGAAGTATGTGTTTTATTATTTTGAAGAACTCATGTTTGGCAAATGGTCTTAGTTGAATACCGGAATGTAGGAAAATTCTTTTTTTTTAATATTAGAAATAGAAGAATAAAGAAAGTCTTGAGAAGGAAAAGCAGGAGTAGAATTTCGAGGTCTTCTTTTAAGTCCCTTTACCTAATTTATTATTTTTTATTTATAAGAAATTGCTGTTAAAGAATAAAAATTAATTTGACATGATTTACAGTAAGTGTAATTCTTCAGAATGTAAATACTGTGTTTTTTCATTATTATATTTTGTCTTTGACTTTATATCATTCCAAAGTTAAGAAAAAGTTATACAACAATAAAAATCGATTTTTTCATTAATTTTATTTTTATTTGAAAGCTTTAAAATTTAAAACGTCTAATATCCCCATATTTTTTTAACCTTGAAATACTGAAAATTTCCTTTATAATCTTCTGTCATTCACGAATATCTCCTAACCCAATAGATTTCTCTGCAAAAAACTTGATTGTATCCTTGAACGTTGGCTTTTTTAATCGAGAGAAACTGCATGATAATGGAAACTATGCCAAAAATTTATTGATCAGAGTTACAAGAAAACTTGGCATTGCGCATTGGATGGTGGTACCAAAAAAGCGAGGATCGATGGATTGCAAATAGGATAACCCCATTTTTGACATGCTTATTAAATTGAATCAAATTATTTTGTGTAGGATCTTTCATTTTTCTGTTTGCATTTGAAAGTCTTGAAACCATTCAGAATTGAGTTCTTTATATATATTTTAGAGTTAAAATTCAAATTAGAAAACGTTGCTAAAATGCCGATAACCTAAAGTGGTCATGACACTTCATGACACTAAAGGTGTTGTATAATGGAAGCAACTCGACCTGTTTGTACCCACATCTATTATTTTGCTAAGAGCCTATATTCTTGATATTTCGTGAAATTGCAGTAATCCTGTTGAAGTGTTATAACGACTCGTTTCCTACTTGGCGTTTCGGTGTTTTGTCACTGCTGCAATTTTGTCATGACATAATTATCTGCATTAACAGAAAAGGGGCGTATATCCTCGTTTTTTCTTCTTTTTCACTCGCAATAGGCTTTCGTTTCTCCTGTCAGCTTCTTATGATCTTTACCCATATTCTTTAGGCATTTTTGTATTATTTTTTTATTTTAATTGTTATAAGACTGCTCACGGAAGATCAACAAATTAAAATATTTTCCATCCCCTCTTAGACTCGATCGCGTTCTAATTCACGATTCAACTGTCGCAAGGGTTGAGAGATTCGAATTTCCTGCAGGCCAAACTGGCTGATGGAATTTTTGGCTTTTCAAAACATAATTTATTTTCTGTTTGAAAAATGCTTTTGTGGTTTTAAGCCTTTCGACTTCAGTGCGGCCTTCACACAAATCACAGGGATATCATTACTAATAATAATTCCAAATCGTTTAACTTCCTAATAAGGAAAAAAACATTTCTTTTCAAAGTCGTTTTCAATTCACTTATATTGTTCTTTTTACTCCACTCAGTTATTACATATACTGGTAATATTTACGAGTTCTACAGCTCGCGGGGCAAATTGCGTTACCAACTATTAATATACAAATATAAAACATTGCACAGATTAATGTGAAAAGGTTCTCGCAAAATTGGTAAGCACCTCAAGAATAATCATTTTTTAATAACTTTATATTCTTTTGACTTGATTGAAATGATTTAAAAATCTTTCAAATCTTTTTCAATTCTTTCAACTTCCTTCAAATTTTGTGAAATCTTTCGATTTTCCAGCTACGTCCAAGTTCATCTAAATTCTCTAAATTATCTGAATTTCATGAATTACTAAAACTCCCTGAATTCCAAAAACTTTTAAATAAATGCATAAAGTGTAGGAGAATTCAGAAGATTGGAAGGAACTCAAAGAATTCAGAAATGTTGAAGGAATGTAGGGCATTTAGGAAGTTCAAAGAGTTACAGAAATTTAGAATATTTAAGGATTTCAGAAAATGCGGAGAATTCAAGGAATTCAGAGTCTTTCGGGATTTTAAAGAGATAGGGGAATTAAAGGTATTTCAGGAATTTAAATTATTCAAGGATTTTAAAAAATTTAGAGAAATCAAAGAGTTTTTGGAATTAAGGGAATTTGTTAAATTTTCTTAGCTTTAAATTTAAAACTCCTAATTTTTAGAAATGAAATAAAAAGTTTTAATTTTAACTTTTGCAAGCTGTGAATTTTGAGTTTTAAAGGTTGATGTTTCACCTTTTTTGTTTTAGATATTCCAATATAACAATTTTCAATCGTAAATGCTCTAAATTTCAAATAGATCCATTTTTAAGTTGTAAAATTGATTAGTTTTAGTCCGGATATCGAAGATTTTGACTTTGTATTTATTAAATATTATTTCAAAATTTTAATTTAAAATTGTTTAATTTCAAGCAATCGTGAACGTTTTAGGTTAAAATTAATTAAATAATTATTAGTTTTAATTATTTTTTTAACTGTAAAATATAACGATTTATAAACAATAAAATTTTGAACGCGCATTTGCATTTTTTCGATATTTCAATTCAAGATTGCTTAATTTTAAGCGACTTCACTTTAAAATAATTTAATATTAAAAGTTTCAAACTGAAAGCTCATCAACAACATGAAAACATTTTAAATTTATATTTTTGAAAGACTTAAAAGGCCAGTCATAAAACTTGCATATTATTTGAAATCATTCTGAATTTTCTATGTAAATAACTAAGAATGTTAAAGACTACTAATACTTAAACTTAAAAATAGCAATTGTAGTAGATTTTAGAATGTTAATTATTTTTATTGAAACTAATATCAAAATTCAAAAACTTTGAGGGATTATTCTTTATTTCAAGTATTTTAAATAATAGATAAATGAAAAACTTATCAACTGAAAAAGAAAATTAAAGCGATATAGTGTGTAAACTTTAAATATATTTATTTAAAAAATATTAGTTTCCAATAATTAATTTCATTTTCTGCCCAATTTCGAAGTTCTAAAGTAAATCCCAAACAATTTCATGTAATATAAATTGAGCATTATTTCATTTTACACTCATGAGTTCCTAAACTTCAAATAATAAAATGAACCAATTTAAAAGTTGCGAACAGAATGGTTTAGCTGCGAACAAATTTGTATTATTTTTATTATTATTATTAATTATCGATACACATTTTTTACTATATACACAAATTTGTAATTTGCTTCAACTGGAGTTGACCGAGTCGTCGAGAAAATTGATTTTTTTATTTGATACATATTGTGAGGGATTCAGAGAAACAATTAGTCAACTTTGAAATGAGAATCGGCATTTTTCCACGGAACGGTGCCCTTTGCTATTCAAAAATGGAATTCCTTTATTTGCAGCCTAATGGCCTCGATATCTTGCGTAAACGGTCCCATTTTCTGGGAGTGGTGCATCCGTGCTACTAAGTTTGAATAGCAGTCGCTGTTAATGAATAATTAGTCGCCGAATCGTTAGCCGGGTCACGCCACAATTGATCCACTCTCGAGCTAATTGGTGCAGTTGAGCTAATCTCATTAATATATTGCAATCAATTTATGTTAGTCATTTCCTAAAATTCTAAAATTTCTAAAATTAGAATTCTATTTCTCTCTCTAAATGCGGCTTGGTTAAAAGAGGGCTAATAATTTACTTTAGTGAAAATTTCGACTAATTACATTAGTGGTACTTTACTGCTTCTTTGTAGAACTTTCACCTTTTTTCTCCAAATTCTGCAGTAAACAGTTACAAAAGACTACAATTAAGAACAATTGTAGCGGGGAAAGGTAAATGGTACTAGCTTCAATCAACCTAATTTTATAGGCGAAGGAAAACACTTCTCTAGAGGAACAGCGTACATATACGATTGAGTGAATAATTTGTTTTGTTTGGGATGCATCAGTTAAATAATCTTTATGTGAGAAAATATATGGCTCTGTATGGGCATATAAAAATCTAACATGGCGATGGACTTAACACCGTTTAGCTTTCCCCAGCATATATTAAAATCATAAATGAAAATTGTATATACATCGTTAAGAAAATCGTCTAAGATGCATATATTCATTTACTTCTTAAACAAATAACATTGTTTAAGAGGAAAAGAGTATTTTTAGTATTTTTCCACCATTGTTTTATTTTGATAATAATATACCTAATTATTAGATACTTGTCAAAATCTTATAATGAACCCCGAATTGTTAAATACCAATGCGAAGTACTATGCATGTTTTCACTATGGGTGTATTTATTTTTGCTCATTTTATGAGCATTTTTCTTCGTTATATAGGTATCAAATAAATTTTCTGTCTTACAGAAAATCAGAGAGCCCATCAATATGTCAGTTGATGCGTTCTGTAACAATAAACAACTTTTTAACTTACGATAGCGTTATATTCCAAATTAAACCCAAAGTTTTCTTCAGAGAAATAATGCACCTTTTTTAAAAAACTTTCTAAGTAGCTATCGATTACTTATGAATAGTAATCGAAAGTCCATCAGTAGATTAATCCATGCGTCTCGAAGACGCGAAAAATTTCATCGAATGCAGTACTATTATACATATTTCCAATACAAAAATTGATTTATAATCTAGAAAAGTAATTTTCTTACCAAATTTAAAAACGATATCGGTAGGTTACGGTAGGGCATGAAAGGTTCTTCATTTGGGCAATTGATGCGTCTCGATAACGCAAGAAATATGTCAAATACATTAATGTTATATTCCTAATATTAAAAAATGCTGTTCATGTCAGCAAGAACAATAATATATTTTCTAAATTTATAAATTGGTATTGCTAGACTCGAACAAATAGGACAAATACAGTACTGTAGGTTTCCATAATATGAACAAAGTTTTTCTCATAGAAACAGAATGCATTTTGAAAATAATCACATGCTGCGCGCGCGGCTTGCAGGTCTGAGCGCGACTGTTTGTTCGTGCGCTTCGCGCTCGATAATGTATTTCCCTCACGCTACGCTCTCTATCTTTGTGCACATACTTCTTAATGAATGTATATTATTATAATTCATAAAAGGCATCAGTATTTAACAGATGTAGTTTCATTGTCTCGTTAAAAAAAGGCGCATTCTTTAAAAAAAAGTGTGTTAATTAACAATTTATTGCACCTTTGTCGTTTTTCTTTCCTTTCTGAATTTGCTCATTTCCAATGATATTTTTATTATTTCAACTTTACACATACGGTATATTGAGCAGCCTTACCGTTTTTAACTCCTAAATTATGTCCCTAATCTCAGGGACCCAGATTTTTTCAATTGAATTTTCTGCCGCATTGTGTTCTACATCGCAGCTGTGATGCCATATTGCGCCATCTCTTAATAATTTTTTAAAGTTAAAAATTTTTAAAAATGCATTTATATATTTAGGAATATTTTTGAAATAATGTGAAATTGTTGAATGAAAAAATGTAATTTTTAGGTTATCAAATATTTTTCATGCTGTCAAAATTTGAATCTTCGATTTATTAAAGGGCACCCATAAATCGACATTTTTCTTTTTTGGCTTTTTTTCATATCGTGCGTTATGTGACCTAAAATCTTCATTTTCGTTCGTTTTTTGAAATTTTGAAAATACTGTAACTTCGGTAATTTTTTTTATCTAAAAAATTCATAAGGATAAATTTCGTGAATTTTTGAATACTATCAATATCCATACAGAAAATGTTTGAGTTTGGAAAATAGATGTCTCAAAAATATTTAAAATGCGCTCTTTTTTTTTAATTTGATCCAAAATGGCTGGCTAAAGAACTTGGCCTTTAGTTTAGTACACTAAAAGAGTGTACCGAAGGCCAATGTGATAGATTAATTATTTCAAACGTTATTTGGCTCACAGACCGACAAACATATAGACAGACACATTCTTAAAAACCTGTTTTTCGGATTGAGGGGGCCTCAAAACGTGGACATTTGAGAAAAACTGGCAGGGTCAAATTTTACAAAAATCTAATACCTTCTCTGATAGGAATGTAAAAAAGTTTTTATCATATAAACAAGGTAATTTTGTTTGAAAATCTCTAACCGCAAAATAATATTATTTTTAAATAGCTCTTTTATTTTTGGAGATATAGACTCCTGGGGTTGAATTATATAGTAATATGTCAAAAAATTATATTTTAAAATTTAGTTAACTACACATCTTCTTCTGTGTGGAAGAAAAATTCATTTAGTTTTAATTCTTCGAAATTTTAAGATATATGAATGCATTTAAATAGTGAATTTCAAGGTAATAATTTTAAAAAACCTAATTTTTTCCCGAAAATGTTTGTAAAAAAGCAAGAAAGTATGAATTTAGAATACAATTGAATGTCTTCAAAAAGTGGGCTTGACGCCATTAAGCTTTCCTTGCTTCAATTAGTCATTAGGGTGATAAAATAATGATTTTAGAATTTAAACACACCAACTAGCCTAAGTTTTACCTTTTCCTTCAGCAAATATTTCACACACAAAAATTAAAAATCGGATATGATTTAGAGGTCCCGTAGTAGAGTTTTGTATTTTTTTGTTTTTGTTTTTATATTCTCAATGTCTTAAAAATGTATGTATTAAATTTTTATACATATAAAATTATCCTTTTTTATATTACCAGCATTTAAAATAAATGTATATTTTTTTCCATGTAGGTGCACAAAGATAAATTTCAAGATACTAATTAACGGAAGCCCGTGATTTTTGAGCTATAATTTTTACGTGCTTTAAAATCTCGGACTCTATGAATCAAAAGTATAGAATTTGAGTCCTGGGAGCAATAGGGCGTGACCTGATGCTTAAAACTTAGAGAACAATGCTTTAAAACCAAGGGTTTCGTGATCTTAGTTCTCGCGCCAAAACGTGATAAAATCAAGGAGCAGTGCCATGAATTAATCTCCCGAGATTTCTCTCCGTGGGGATGGATCAGTTTATTAACCATTCTCTGAAAAAATATATAGCACTAGAGCTACTTGTACGAGTTATTATTATATTTTTTATTTTGTTAATGTATCGAATTCTTAAATATTTGTCAAAATCCTATAATGAACGTCGATTTTTTTAAATTTCTGTACAATTTATTCGTTTAGTATGAATTCGTTGAAATTTAAAAAAAGCTGAATACTTTTATGTACTAAGCTTTAGAGTAAAAAGTTAAAAAAACGTTTATTTTTTTATTAAAATAGGTTTTAAAAATCAAGAAAGTATGATTTTTAAAGAAAACTCAATTTATTTAAACAGTATTCGAATTCAATATAGAAAAATCGATGACAAATAATACATCTTATTCTTATTGCAGTTTTAATGATAAAAATACTAAATTTTCGAAGTTCGAAAGTCTGTAAGTATGAAATATTCAAAACTAAACGACTAAATAAAAATTATTTTTGAAAGCAAAAACATAGTTTTCTAATTCAATCTTACAAAAAGCACTAAATAGTAGCATTAAAATTTCCAAATTAAGTTGACTTGACTTTGAAAAAAAATCTTAGTTGAGCCTTTTATCTATAGAATTATTTAGTGTTTAAAAAGAGAAGATTCGATTTTTTAGCTTAAAATCTTCCATAACTAAAAGAGTTTAAACATAATTTTTCCTATAAAAAGTGAACTATTCTTCTTTTAATTTAATCTCTTCTAAAAAAAAGTGTCATCTTGCAATTCTGCTTAAAAAGAATAGGGTATTGATTAGCAGTATTTGAACTTATGCATGCACTTATGTAACGAGGTTGATGGATTGGTCAGAACCTTTGATTTTCTTCACCGTGAAAAACCGTTAGAGCGAAAGTAGATCGTCACCTTCGGCTCTTCTAGGAAGATATTAACCCCTCTAAGGTTAGAACCATTTACTCCAGAATATTACCAAAATTAGCTTTTTTCTCTTACTTCTACCAAGCTGTATGTTTTTAGTCTTAACTGCATCTTTACTACTTCCTAGATCGATGTTATGAAACTCGAATAATAAAACAGAAGTATTGCCTGCGCGCGTTGAAACTGAATCATTTTTGAGTCGGGCTTGGTCGCGAGAATATCTATCCAGTATCCAGTTGAGGATACGTTGATTATTATAGTAATGCTTTGTAACAATGCAGCACGAGCATCTGAACAGTAGCGCTTCGCTTCTTCTACGAAGCGTGAGGTCATACCGTCGTAAGTTATCTCATTTGAACCTTTTTATATGATTCATAATTTAAACTGTAAATAAATTTTTTTAAATAATTATCTTTCAAGGATATTATTAAATAGATCATGTAATGGATATTGCTTATTTAAATTGTTACGAAAAATTTCTTCAAGTAAATAATTTTTAATTCATCTCTGCATCAAATAATTTTATTATAATTTCTTCGAATTTAAACGGATTTGAACATATTTAAAGGGACTTAAAGGATTGTAAATCCTGTCAACAACTTGCAAAATAATGCGAAGAATCCCCAAGGATTTTGATTATTTTAAAGAATGTTCAAAGCTTTTATACGTTTAAAGGAATTTTAAAGTATTTTCTAGATTTAACGACAGTACAAGGGATCGAACCAGAATTAATTAAAAGATTTAATATTATTTTAAAGATTTTAAGTGACTTTCAGTGATTGAAGTCAAATTTATGAAATTGCAAAGAATTTCCAAAACTTCATAAGGATATTGAAAGATTTCAATAAATAGAAAAATAGTATAGAGATTCTACAATATTTGTATAAATTCCAAAGAATTGATCTAATATTTTGGCGAATAAACGGTTTGAAAGAATTTCTTTGAGCTTCAAATATTTGAAAGGATTTTATAGAATTCATAAGATTTTTAGACATTGAACAAGATTCGAAGGCATTTTAGAGAATTTCCAAGATTTGCAAATATTTCAATGGGCTTCCAAGCGAATTTATAAGATTTGTCAGGATTTCAGTAATTCTGAGGGATTTCAAACGCTCTCAGTAAGATATTTTAATAAATTTCATAGGATCTCAAAGAAGGTCATAGGACTTGAAATATTTTAAGTGATTCTAAGGAATATCGTGAGATTTCATATCATTTCACGGAGTTTCAATGCATTTTATAATATTTTAATAGATCTGTCACATGCTTCGTTGAGAACCCATCTTTTTTTTTTGGTTTAAAAATCAACTACAATCAAATCTTGATTTAGTGTTTCTGGATTTAGTATGTCCGAAAATTAACAACGCGTTTTGGGATATGTGAAAGGAGCTGCGGGGGATGTGCGGTGCTCACGCAGGCGTCACAAAGCAGGGTGAAAAAGATGAAATAGAAAACAAGATTCTTAAACTGCAAATTTGAGGATTCAAGTTTTTGTTAAAAAAATATTCTTTTTAGAGGAAAATTAATCTATTGCTTTTAAAATTTATCATTCTTCATTGAATTTTCATTTAAATATTTGGTTAAGGATATAACTATTTTTAAAAAATTTTTTTTAGTTTTTGTTTAATTCAAAGGGTTGCAAACTCATTTTCTGTGGTAGAAAAGTCACCTTTCATGGTTGCCAATTAACTTTTTCTTGAAAATTAAAACTTTCAATTAAGATTATGTTAGGATTCATCTTTTTTTGCTTGAATTTAAATTTTTTTCTGTGGAAAACACGATCGTTTAGTTTAGTTTATTATAATAAAGTCAACGGTTTTGGTAAAAAAATTCCACTGTTTTATTAAAAATTTGTCCTTGTGGATTGAAATTCGTCTTCGATGTTATGAAAGTCCCTCTCTTGTCTGAAAATTACCCTTTTTGTTAGAAATTCAACTTTATTCAAAATAATCCGTCTATTTGGCTTGAAAATTTAACCACTTGATAAAAAGGTTAACTGTTTTGTTGACAGTTATTGTTTATCCGCTTGAATATTTAAAAATTTGGCTGTTAGTGCAACTTTTATGTTAAAAATTAATTATGTTGTTGAAAATTCGTGTTTTTTGGTTGAAATTAATTTCTGGATAGAAAATCCCCTTTTTTAACTTTCAACTAATTGTTTGAAAATGCAAAAAAAAAATGTTGCCTTGAAATCTGAGGAGGTTATAGTGTTTCATATTGAATTAAATATGGTTTCTATACATTAATTTTACTAAAAAATTTATGCACTTATTATTTCTCCATTTTCGTGAAAAATCACACTATTATTTGTTCTACTTTGAGACAATTTTGGGCTACATTACTTTTCGGGTGGGGAGGGACAAAACTACTGTCGTTAACGATTTAATCAATTGTCAAGGAATCTATTTCAAATGAGATTGAAAAGGTGAGTCGTCTCTGATTAATCATTCATTCGATCGGCACGTGCAGATTTTTTTTTCATCATGGAAAGCGATCAATGATTGATGTTTAATTTTAATCCCGGGAACCAAATCAAGTTAAGTGAATGTGCTAAAGAAGTTACTAAATATTTATTATATTAATTAGCTTTATTACGAGGGATTGAATGCAGATGAATTTAAAATAAAGAAAATATATTTAATGTGTTTTATTTATTTTAAAAAGAGTTAATTTACTGTAGGAATTGATTTATTATAATTTGTTATTCAATTTTTTACAGGTGTTAATTGCACTCCGCCGGCAATCGAAGACTTTCCACATGACCTATTCGACGAGAAACAAAGGCAAAGCGGAGCCGTCATTGTTCATATCATCGTATCTCTTTACCTCTTTATAGCATTAGCAGTAGTATGTGATAAGTTTTTCGTACCTGCCGTAGAAAAAATATGCCATGGTAAGAAGTTTCATATTTAGTATTTGTTTCGTAAATTTGTCCTTTTTGTTTACTGACCAGTCCGCACATCGTGGAATTGTTCTAACTTTCAACTGAACGTCTTAACATTTGCAATTAAAATTTTTTAAAGACTTTGGAACTTGGAAATACTAGATTGGAGCCTGATTCATATGGAGAGATTCCATGTAAAGTAATTGAATAGTAATTTGACCTAATCAGTTTTATAACTTGTTTTTTTTTAATAGTGCCAAAAATATTTACTAAATAAATAAGTCTTGATGTCTTCTAATAATTGTTACAGAATGCCTCTGGAATTTTCAGAGAATTTTACTGAATCATTCCACGAAAATTCCGTGGCATTATGTGCATTCCATCTGAATTGTGCAGAAATTCCCGACGAATTCTATGGTTAATCTTGACCAATTTTAGGGAAACACACGTGTTTGGTAAAACTAACAAACGGAACTTAACGAAAAAATTGGTTTGAGCCAAATAAATCGTTTTTTTCACAAATATTTTTTATAGTAATCACGACCATAATATCTTTGGTAATCACAAACAAATTTTTGTACAAAGAACAAAAACGGTTTTTGTGTCTCTTAAGGCATCAGTATAATATATATTTAATTAGCTTAAAAAAATGTATTCTTTGTAGCACTTTCGATGTCGAAGGACGTGGCCGGTGCTACGTTTATGGCGGCAGCTACTTCTGCACCGGAATTATTCGTCAACGCAATCGGAACCTTCATTACAGAAGGAGACATTGGCGTTGGCACGATAGTAGGATCTGCAGTATTCAACATCTTAGCAGTTCCGGCTTGTTGCGGAATTGGTGCTGGGATGGTTAGTACCAAAGAATAACCTACAAAATTATTCCTCTATACTGAAAAAATGGATTTTGTCCAACAACCGTGACGGACAATTGTATATTGCGCATCGAGTGGCAGAATATGCCGATTTCGGATGAGTTATTTTTCCCACTAGTGAGAAAAGTACTCACTTTAACCACTTCGACCTCTTCAGCTGCATTTCTATTGCGGGTGTCGGTCAAAGTATTTTTCATAACACCTTCATGGAAACCAGTCACTTTCTCTGCATGTTTACAGTGGAGAAAGAGTGACTTTTTTCGACATTGTGACGAAGTGAGTGTGGAAAGACTTTTCACATTCAAGGAATCTCTTTCCACTATCTTATGCTCGAGTAGCATTAGAATACGGTAAAATAGGATGTAATACAAGCGGCGACAGGGATTTTCCACTCTTGCAAAGTACCTGTTTCCCCACTTGTATCATCACAGTATACTAATGTGAGCCTGGTGGTAGAAGGCTGTTCGACACGTGTGATTGCCTTGCTCGCTACGCTCGCGCGGCAAACTTCACACTCGTCTGGAATCGCCTACATCTCCCACCCAATGCACAGTATACAATTAATATTACTCTGGTAATCTATATAGATATTAAGCTGCGTACAATCTAGATTTGTAGTTTTATAATCCAGGATTTTAAATATTTAAACCGGAATTGCACGGCTTTATACCTACATATACTTAAAATACCAATATTTTTAACGGTACAATCTATTTTACTCAATGTGCCTTCTTAAAATGTAAATTGCTATTTTAATGTATGTCATCACAGATACATTAAAAGTAGGACGTTACATGGGCTTTTATTTTGGTAAAGTTTCCTATTCTGATTGGTCATTTTTTCAGGTTAAAATTCCAAAAGATTCCGGTCAGACGCTGTGTGTGCTGTTGATTTTTCTGTAAAAATTCCTAGATAGGTGCAGGTTGATCTATTGTTTTTGGTTTAAATTCCCAGAAGAGTGATTGTCGATCTTCTTTTTCTTCAAAATTGCTAGACAGATTCTGGTGGATTTTTTTTGGGTCAAATTCATAGACGAGTTCCATAAGGGCGCTTGTTGGGCTCTTTTTAAATAAAATACCTAAACTGGTGCTGATCTGGCTCTGTTATTTTTATGTAAAAATTTCTAGACCAGTTCCTATTAGGTACTGCTTGAATGATCTTTTTTCAAATACTTGGAAGGTGCTGGTCAGGCGCTGGTTGGCGGATTTTTCGATATAGCTTCTGTAAGGGGTTGGTTGGCCTTTTTTTGCTGGCAGGGCTTTTTTTTGTAAAATTCCTATATATATATATATATATGTGTGTGTGTGTGTGTGTGTGTGTGCTGGTTGAACTATTTTTTTGGCAGAATACCTAGATAGGCGCTTGCTGGCCTACTTTTGGGTAAAATTATAGAGGGTGCTATTCAGACGTGCTTTGGATTTTGCATCTAACATTCTCAAAAAGGGTGTTTGTTGGGATATTTTTAGTTTAAAATTCCTAGACGGGTTCTGATCAGGTGCTGCTTGGATTATTATTTTTTTTATAAAACTCCTCGATAGTTGCTAGTCAGACGCTGGTTGGGAGATTTTTTGTTTAATTCCTGTATAGTTGTTGGTTGGCCTATTGTTGGTTAAAATTCCTAGACTGGGTTTTGTGATGTGTTTTCTGTGCTTTTTTGAGGAAAGTTTTATACGAGTGCTATTCAGTCGCTCTTTGTTTTTTTAGCGTTCACAGAAGAATGCTTGTTGGGTCATTTCTTTAAATTTCTAGATGAGTTCTGAGCAGGTTCTGCTTGAGTGATTTACTTTATGAAAAATAAAATTTCTCAATAGGTGTTGTTTATTTCCTATATAGGTGCTCGTTCGCCTATTATTCGTTAAAATCCTAGATGGATGCTATTCGGGCGGACTTTTGGTTTGGTTTGGCCTTTCTTTTGTTAAAATTCTTAGACACGTACCTGCTGGCCTATTTTTTAATGAAAACCTAGACGCGTACTATTCGGGCACTCTTCGGGTTAGTGTTTTGTCAATATTTCCGGAAGGATGGGTGCGTTTTTTTTACTATCTTCTTTCATAAATTATCTCTACAAGTGCTGATCGGGCTCTTGTTAGGTTATTTCTTAATCAAAATGTCTAGATGAGTTTCGGCCAGGCGCTACTTGTGTCATTTACTTTTTTTTAAAATAGAATCCCTCGACACACTCTGTTCATACTTTGGTTAAAGGATTTTGTGTTTAATTCCTATGTAGGCGCTGGTTGACCTATTTTGTTATGGTAAAGTCCTAGAAGGGTGCTATTCCGGGGATCTTTGTTTAATTTTTTTTGCGAAAATCCTATAAGAGGGCCTTCGAGGGATATTCTTTGTTAAAATTGCAAAACAGGTTTTTGTCTGGTGCTGACTGGGCTTTTCGGTAAAATTCCTATATGGGGGGCTTGATGACAGATTTTCGATTAAAACCCTAGACGGGTGCGATTTGAATGCTTCTTGGCTCAGATTTTTTGTCAACATTTCCAGAAAGGTGCTTTTCGGGCTATTTTTTGTCGAAATTTCTAGATGGGTTCTGGTCGGGTGCTGTTTGGGCTTGTTTTCTAAAATTTTTGTTTGTTGATAACATTACTAGACAGATGCTGGTCAGGCGCTCGGCTTTTTTTTATAACATTACTTGTCATATGCTACTTGGCCCATTTTTTTGGTAAAATTCCTAGATAGTTCCTGTTTGGTCTTTTTTTTGTTCAAATTCCCTGACAGGTGCTAGTTGGGGGCACGTCGGATTGTTTCTTGGATAATGTTCCTAGACAGATGATGTTCGGCTACTGTTGTGTTTTTTTTTTGTCAACATTCCAAGGCGGGTTCTGATCAGGCCCTGACCTGGCTACTTTTGCTTTGAATATTCTGTCCCGGGTCTAGAAGAGTATCAGTCGGGGATGCTCCTACTTAAAAAGTATACCATATTTATGTTCTTTTTAGTAAAGTCTATAGATTCATTGATATCACTATTAAAAATAGTATTGAATTTAAAACATCAATGTATATTAAAAGCGCGTGTATTAAATTTCATTTACATTAACGAGAATTACTCAGAGAATTTTATTTCCTGCAAAATTAAAACAACAGATGTAACCTGTAATCAACTTTACTCACAATAAATTTCTACCATTCAGGGCTAATTTTGTAAAAAGTTCAACTCAAACGTTGCACTTTAATCATAAAAAGAAATTCAATCGACGAACTCTAGATTATTACTTTAATTGCGAATATTAGACAAGATTTAAAGAAATGAAAACACTTTGAGTTTTCAAGCACCGTTGCTATTCTTAACTGGATAATATATTTAATATAAAATGTCAACTACCGTTTATGCAAGTGACTTCATATACATTTGTAATAAATTTAATACAGATTTTTCTAACAGTTATCATGTTTGCCCATTTCAGAAAGTTTCGTAGATGAAAATGAGTTTTTAGCGGATTCGAAAATTCATCGTGCTTGACCGTATATCGTTTTCGAAGCACATAATCTAATAATCGATTATCCTTATGCAGGTGGTACCGCTTGATTGGTGGCCCGTCAGCAGAGACTGTCTAGCATACGGTGTAACTGTTGCTATTTTAATCTGCATCATACATGATGAGCGAATTGAATGGTACGAAGCATTGACTTTGGTCCTTCTTTACATCGTATACATCGCTGTAATGTACTGGGACAAATCCTTCCAGAAGTGTGCCAGATTTGGCGCAAAGAAATGCGAAATGTCTACTGAAGACTCTTCTGTGCGAACAGGTAACTGTATTATATATCAGAAAATTATGAACGACAATTGTATTATCCAACCAAAAACATCTGCGATGTAAAAACTTGTCCAAACACAATTTTATTTCAACAATTAAATGAAATTATGAACTCAAAGTTCACAACTGAACGAATTTTGGAAAATACATTTTAAAACTTTATTTTGGAATTT
Source organism: Druon quercuslanigerum (assembly GCA_010014905.2). Classification (NCBI taxonomy): domain Eukaryota; kingdom Metazoa; phylum Arthropoda; class Insecta; order Hymenoptera; family Cynipidae; genus Druon; species Druon quercuslanigerum. The sequence goes on along the minus strand of JAAAKG020160523.1, from coordinate 42,129 downwards.
AAATTTGAGAAGAAAATTTGGAAATATATTTATGAACGAATTCAAAAAATTATAACAACTTATTAAAGATCTTCACTTTTCGATAATGATGTTTCATATTATCTTGACAGATGTAAATTCTATAACAACGTTGTTTAATTTATTTTGCAATACTTATTGCCAATTAATGTTGATAATAATTTTGTCCTTTTACTTCACCAACTTCAATTAATTTTTGTTTAATTTTTGTTTAAATTACAAATAAAGTTGTAGTTGGTCAAGTTTTTGCATCGCATATGTTTTCGGTGGGATTTCATACCTTTTTGTACAGAATATAAAAAAAGTATTATAAATAACTCGAAGTAAGATCCAAGATAAAAGTGGAGACTAGTTAAAAGCACTTTTCACAGGCAGACAACTTCGAATTTTGCCAATTTTGAAAACAACCCTGGCGGACCGAAAGCACCGAAAGGAGCCTTTACAAAGTACCTGTAAAGACACCACTTGGTTTCCTTCCGGGCCCTTCTTAAAAAACTAAAAAAAAAAAAAAATAGCAAGATCAACTTTTAAATTCTTGAAATTTGGATTGTACGTTAAGATTTCCATTAGAAACTCACGGAGTGAACGCAATGCTTTTTTCAGTGTTAAATTTTTTTTTAAATGTCATTAACTTCTGCTGAAGGTGACTTCAAGCGCATCCATAATTGCTTAAGTAGTATGTTGCGCGCGAAGTTTAAAAATAAAATTCAAAATTGGAAATAAATGTAAACGAATATATGTAATAATTAAATGAACTTAAAAAAATAAGCCAATATTTTAAATTAGCAAGTAAGTTGTAAAAATCTCGTCTCATAACCTCAAGGACAATGCTACTAAAAGAAGATGTACTTGAAGCCGCCTTCGGCCCAAGTAAATGAAAGATATTTTATTTTTAAAATTTTTTAACGCTACAAGAAAAAGTATTGCGATTACTCCGTGAGTTTTTAATGGAAATTTTAAAGTGGAATCCGACTTTCAAAAATTTAAAAGTTGATCTTGCTGTTTTTTTTAGTTTTTTAAGAAAGAACCGAAAGTGGAGCCAGTGGGGTCTTTACGGGTACTTTGTAGAGGCTCCTTTCGGCTCCTTCGGTTCGCCAGAGAATTTATATAAATTTAATTGTCAAATTTACATATAATTAACCATTTAGAATTTACACACTTCAAATATATTTTTCCAATTAAAACATTGCGAACTTTGCAACAGCTATTTTCTGTTGGCAAATGCATCACCCAAATGCCTTTCACTTTTCAAAAATAAACAAAGGTTTTCAATGTCAGACGTTCTATCGTATCATAAAATATTGTAGTACAAAAAATTATTGGTAAAATTTCAAAATTCTATATGAATTTTATCATAGGCTTTTTATCGATAAAGATTTTATTAGATACCTTTATAATAGTTTATTAATAATCAAGATTTGTGGTAGCATAAATGAAGACCTTTGAATAATAATTTAAATTTTATATGATGAAATATATGCAATTTTCCAAAAGGTTGATAATCACCGAAAAAAAACGATATTCTAATATTAAGAGTGTCATATTCTTACAGGCATATTCATAGTAATATTCTTAATGAAGTAAGCGAAATCTAACCAAAGGGAGAAAATATTCTTAAAATGAGAATATGAGTGGGAAAGAAGAAATACTCAGAGGAAAATGCGCCTTCCTCTGTTTAATAATTTCTTTTAAAGGTCCGTATTACATTAAGAATATATTCTTTGCGCCTATTTAAACTGCAAATATTCTTCAGATTAGTGGGAAATTCTTAAAATTAGAATATCGTTTTTTCAGTGATATAACAAATTTCTGAAAATTAGATATAGAGAATAGTAATGAACATATCATCTTTTGTGATAAAATACACAATGTTGTACAAAATATGAAAGATACTATAAAGTATAAATTTCATAAAATCGGACTGGAGGTACTACGAACCTTCAGTTAAAAATGTACGTTGCATGGATTAACAGATTTTGCCGTAGACGTGCGCAAAGAAATAAACAAACACTTTTTATATCAAAACATTTATATTTATCAAACAAATTAAGATATTATAAATTCTTGAAACATAGTAGTAAAAAAAAGATTGCGTATGTCGAGTTAAAGTTTGATGCCAGTCGTTACCATAGAATTTCCTATAGATGTGAGCAAAAATGAAAGCGAAATTTTTCTGTTTAACAAAATTTTTGAAATTTTTTAATTTATGAAGGTATCGTAGAGTTCTGAAAATAAAACTAGAACATGATGTTGTTCATTTTTATTTGAAATTTTGTGTCAATCGGTTTTACAGGTTTGCAGAGTTTATTGCAGAGTGAGAATTTGACAGTTTTTACTTTATTCACTTCAATTCTTTACAAAATGTATATAGTTTTGCATTTTAGGACTCCCAGACAAGTTTGATTAAGATCGGTTAAGAATTGTGCCATCAATCCAATAAAAGTTGAAAATACATATATTTTTTTCTCGAGACAATAGATGTTGCGGTATTTTTTCTGTGCTCGACGGTGATTAGCTACCACAATTCTTGATGGAATAACTTTTGGAGAGTATCTTAATTTTATGTGTTTGTAAATTAGTTTTTTCATATGTAAAGAATGTTTTTTGGTATTTAAAATAACATTTCTAAAAAATTGTCAAATTGAGTATCAATTTCACCATTTTCATCTCGACACTTGGTGAGTGGCGTGGATCAAAGGGTGATAGTTCTAATCAAAATTGATTTCAACGACTACGTGAACTGATACGAAGATCAATGTATCGTACGTGATCTCTCTAATCGGTGCCAATGATCATTAAATGAAGAGTATGGATGGGATCACGTGCCAAACAAGCACCGATATTAATCAACACTAATAAACTCTGGCATCTGCACTACAAAATGAAATATTATTAATCGACTGCTATAAATATTGCTAAAAGATTGCCTTAATATTTAGTTTATTTTCTCAGAACAATGAATTTCTTTTCTCTCAAAATTCAAGATTATTTTGTACTATCAAAGAAAAATGGATGGTCAAAGTTAGAGGGTCGAAATTTAGAGAGCCAGACAGTCTTTCTACAAAGTCGAACGGTCCTACCAAATATTTTTCGACATAGTTAAAAATGCTCTCATTTTATGGTCAGTCTGAATTTTATAAGAACTGACTCACTATCAGGGATAACTAATGTATCCCTTTCGAGATGGTCAATACGAATATCTCGTTTTCACTCATTTCGACCATCCACGAAGGAGCAGATAAGCCATCGCGTATGGACAAATTGCTTCATTTTTGGGCATCAATCATGAGCGTAAAAATGTAAAGGTATCGCTAATTGGCGGCAATTAGCATAACGGATTCGTAGACCGTGTGGTGCTATCATCCGTTAACAAAGAAAGCTTTAACCCTAATTCCAGTGTGAAGTGAGTGCTTCTGTTGATGATTCATTAAACCGTTCTTATTCTGTAAGTACCTGTTTTAAATATGTAATTGTAATGTTCATATTTTTCATAACCAATGTGACATTTTAGATATTTCATTCTAATTTTGTTTGCACGTTAATATCAATTTGAATTAGATTATCATTATTTCATTAACCACTGTTAATTCCAGAATTAATCGATACAGGTTAAACTTGAATTGTATGTATTAATTTCAAATTGAATCTTTATTATTCAGTTCTGACATCCTTCCACTCTCGAGATCCGTGCAAGGACACATAACAGGGCTAGGGTAATACACTCGCTCTCCTATATCAAATTAACGGAGAGCTGGAACTGCAGTCAAGCTACGATAAATATATTCAGAGGTAATTAATCATAATCGAATAATTATTTTTTATACCACTTTATTTGAAGTAGAACTATTTTAAATTCACTTTTTTGTAGAAAATACAGAATTTTAATAGAACATTTATATTTTCTGTTAGAAATCGAACTTTTTCAGAATTTTACTTCTTTGGAGTATAAAATTAATTGTTGATCTTAAAATTTAACTGTTTGGTTGAAAATAAACTTTATATTAAAATTTTATATTTTCGTTTTGTATATTCTACTGCTTTATTTAACAAATTCGTCTTTTTGTCTTGGGATTCAGCAGTTTGGTTGAAAAGTCATGCAGGGGCCTAAAGTTTTCACTTTTTCACGTAACTTCTTTTAGGATGATCTTATGGGATTTTTATTTTAGTGTTTTGGAAAGCTCTTTTCATGTACTTTAAGACTATTATAGCGATATATTTTTAAACAAGTTTTTAAAAATTTGTTTGAAAATAAATATTTTAAATAGATTTTTTGCAAAAAAGAATATTTCATTTTTTTTTCTATTTCAAAAAATAGCTTTTGTAACTCTTACAAATAATGCATAGATAATCCTGTTATAAAATTTAAATATAATTTTAAGGCATTTTCGATATGCTAGGTTGAAAAGTAAATCTTCTACAATGACCGTGATACTATTCCATTTTTGATAAAAAAAGTTGATCCATCTCCGGTGAAAATTAAACTATTTGATTAAACAATTTCCTTTTGTAATTGAAAGTTCAAAATTTTTATTCAAAAGTCAAGTATTTTATTTAAAATAAACTTTTATGGTAAAAATTTTACTGTTCTGTACAAAATTCGTCTTTTTAATTTGAAAATTAAACTTCTTAGTTTAACAGTCATATTTTTGAATTTAGAATTCCGCTTTTTTGTAGGTAATTTGTTTTTTTGGCTTTAAAAGTAAATCATTTTGTTGAAATTTCATGTAATTTATTCAAAATTCGTCTGTTTTGGTCGAGAATTCATCTTTTCGGTTGAAAATTCGTTAAATTTGTTAATAATTCGTTTTTATTTTTAAAAATTGGTTAGTCGGAAAATTGAACAACTCCATGTTTGGTTAACACTTTATCATGTATATTGGATAAGTTTCAAAATCGTATTTTTGGTTAAGCAGTCATATTTGATGTGTTACAAATTAAACTTTTTTGTAAATAATTTTTTTTTTTGCTTTAAAATTAAATGATTTTCTAAAAGATTATTTATTTTTGATAATTTATTTGTTTGGTTAAGTATTTAACAAATGTCTTCAAAATCTATTTTAATTGTCAAAATTATTATTTTTTGTAGTAATTGTTGATGTAACTTGTTGGCTTTAGGGTCTCGCTAAAATAAAACAATGTTTTAGGGTTACTGCAAGATTTATCAATAGTTATTAATAAAATTAAATTAAATTTAAATTTAAAATTAAGTAATTTTATAATTTCACATATGTTTTATTAATCAATGAATAATGCTTCCAAATGTAAAACGGTGTACCTACAAGATATCATGTTCTTTTCACAGATTTAATAAAACTCACTGATGAGGGCCACCATTGTGTGCCGAAACTTTCTATTTTCTATAGAATATTTAAACCTCTTGACCGAAAAATCATCTTTTAGGTTGAAATTGTTTTTTAATAGAGTTTTTATCTGAAAATTCATCTATATGTGCCATTTTTAGTTGAAACTGTATTCTGTATACTGTATTTTTGGTTTAAAAAAAAACTTAAAAAAGGAAGAACAGAACTGACTTTTTTTTGCAAGTAATTTCGAAGTAGATAAAGTTGAATTTTTTTGCATCGAAACAAAACAAGATTCAATAGAGATGTAACAGATAAAGTTCACTCTGAAATCGCTCTAAGGATTACGTTTTGTTTCTATCTGTGAATCCCCTTTGGGACTGTCCATAAATCCGTTGTATCCCTTTTGGCTGCGAGGCAGTTTCATTTTTGTCTTTATTTAAACAAAAGAAAAACGCGTTACGTAAGTTATGGATAGCCCCTTTGTTAAAAATTGAACTTTTTGGCTCAAGTAAAACTGTTTGGTTGAAAATCCATATAATTGGTTAAAAATTCGTCTTTTGGGTTAGAAAACTATTCTTGTTAGTCGAAACTTTAACTTTTTGCTTAAAAATCTTGTACAAAATTGATAATTTTTTATTGCAAATTTTCTTTTTTGTTCAAGATTCAACTTTTCTGACTTCAAAATCTACTGTTTTTCTAAAAATTAGACTTTCTACCTTAAAAAGTTGAATTTTACTCAAATAAAAAAATGATTTAATGAATGCTTTTGCTAATTTCTTATTTACTTTTTTTAGGGAATATTTATGAAACGGATCAGAAACCAGGATATCAGCTGGCAAGAGATGTTTGAAAACGTTTAACAATTGTAGTTGCAGTATTTAAGTAAATAATAGTTTATTAGTATTACTTTTTAGATTAAGGTTGAATATCATATAAGTTCTATTTAATAAAAAAACTATGCATTTATATCTACATTATTTATCGGATCTTACCCATTCATAATTGATGTATAATTTGTTTTAGTATATTTGTATATTATCATTTATTTATTTATAATTTATGCAATGTTTTTGAATACCATGTTACATATTTTATACTCTTTATCTGAAATCGTATGAACCTATGCTAATTGCATAGTGCGATGACTTTTATCAATTGATGAATAGTTTTGAATCTATACCCATCATGAGTGAAAAAACTACTAATTGGTAGAAAAAGCGTTAACATTAAATACATAAATAATTGTTTCTTAATAATTACATTTACAATGAATTTTATACGATTTAGTAATTTTCTGATTAAACATTATTATCGGTAAGCCTACTCTAAATAAATTGATACAAGAATTCCCAATATTTACTTAGTAGAACTTCATGCTAGTTCAAATTTTCGTCCCAGTCACCATCTCAGATTTTCGAATCGAATCTTTGCGATAGTTGAATTTTCCTTCCTTATATATCTATATTGACACTTTGGGGAAATCAAGGTAACCCACTAAAATGATCGAATCGACTATCCGAAATGATCACGTCGACTGTCTGAGATAATCGGGACGATCATCCGACACGATCGAGTCGAATGTTTGAGAAAATAAGATCAACCATCCAAGATTTCCAAATCGACCCTTCACAATGATCGGGTCGGCCAGCTTAAGATGCCCGAGACCACGTTCCGAGACAATCGAGTCCACTTTCTGAGACTGTCGGTTTGGACTTCTTGTTTTAGCCTTCTAGAGACAGTCGCATTAGCCATATTCAAGAGCTGTCCTATAGTTGACCCTCTAATATGGTCTGTCGGCACATGTATATGGCTACACAGACCTTCCATTTGGCTGAATCAGTGAATATTTTTAAAACCCTAATCAAGAGATGAAGACCTGTTTGTCCATTTTTATTTTCATTTACAGTTGACGCCGGAGATATACACTTATCAAGATCTGATAAAGTGCAATCGTCCTCCGATCGTGCAGAGCAAATTGCAACAATAGACGTGCCTATGCAAAATGGTGGCACCAAGACGCAAGAAGAGAACCACGAGGCTGGTAAGAATTTAAAAACATATGAAACTCCTACTCCTAGTTTTAAACATTAATGCCCAATGAAACTAAGTCTTTGGTAATTAATTAATACGTAGCATAAATTAATAATTGTATTCCAGAATACGAATATAAATTGCTGGTTTGGCCAGCTCGGGGTGGTTGGATTCGAAAGACTGCGTGGATACTTACTTGGCCGATCCACTTGATATTCATGTGTACTATACCGAATTGCGAGAAACCACGTTTTAAAAATTGGTTTCCAGTTACGTTCCTCATGTGTATTATCTGGATCGGTTCGCTAAGCTATATCGTCGCGTGGATGATAACGATTATAGGTAAATGATTAATTTCAAGATTAATAAAAAATTATTGCAATATCCTTATCAGGACTAACTGATTTTTTGTTATTTTTTAGGAGATACGCTCAAAATCCCGGATTCTGTAATGGGCATCACATTCCTGGCTGCAGGAACCAGTGTACCAGAAGCAGTTTCAAGTGTGATTGTTGCAAAACAAGGTACGAAGCCAAAGTCTAATCTATTCTTATTTACATATAAACTTTTAATACAATAATAATGTCAATATTTATCATAGGCTTAAACGTAGAATTAATACGTAGTATAAGAGGAAGTGCAGTTATTAAAATTATTCTCGCAATACTATGTAAACTATGTATATAAGGTATACTTTTTTTTTCTCAAGGCAACATTTTGGACACTTTTTTCTCTATTTGGGTATGAAAGATGAGATGGGTTGACCATTTCAAACTGAAAAGCATTTTAAATTAAATCTATTAGTAAATTAAATCTATTAGAGTATTCTACTATTTGTATAAAAAAGGAATGGCATATTTCAGAGTCAAAAAAGGTCAACAATTTTTTTTTGAACATTTCGGTATATGCATGCGGCTCAGGAGTTGAAAATTAGCATTAACAATAGCAAAAATTTTTCAAGTTTAAACAATTTGAAAAGCCGCCCTTAAAAATAAAGAGAACCATTTTTAACACAAGAAAATGATCTTCGAGCTCTTTACAGTTTTAGGTGTAGAAATTTCAGGAATTTCAAATGGAATAAAAGTTGCTAAAATATTGATACAAAAACGTTGTCCTTAACCACTATTCTCGTTAAAAAAACACCCCATTTGAATGCTTAATTCTACATTTTTCGATTAGACGTAACAAATTTCACAGAAATTATGTACGAAGAAATCTCTGAAAAAATTTTAAAAACCGTACAAAAAGTGTAGAAAAGTTTATTATAGACTTTTGCTTGTTTCTCGCGGTGGATTTTTTACATTCGCTTATTTCCTAATTTTATCAGAACTATTCTAAGGCTTGTTCACAATGTTCAAGTCACAAAAAATCTTTTCATGCATGAGAAAGTAAAACTTTTAACATTTTAGGGTAGTTAATGCCCCTTATAGGATGGTTTTTACAAACTATATAATGCAACGTTTTAGAAAAAATATTTTAAAAACAACTTCATATGTAATTTAAATGAAATTTGTCTACTAAAATCAAAAAATCTTTCATTAAACTTTCAAAGGTGTTGTTTTTTTGCAATTAAACATGGCTTAGTGCCACTATTTTTTATCCAATTATTTCAGTCACTTATTTGTAAAAAATTTAAAAATTTAAAAATTTAAAAATTCACAATTATTTGTGCATCAAATGGAAACTTTTTAATGTGTGTTCCTAAAAATCAAAGAAAGTTGTTTTCATTTCAGCCACCCTAATAAATACCTAAGCTCTACGTGTACTATTTTAAAAATTTGCATATATTATATCTAATTCCACAAGATCAAAATTACAAGTCTAGTGGAACTAAAAAAAGTGTCATACGTGAAATTTCTCATACACTCCCAAAATATGATTTTTCGGCCAAAATTTTTTTTAACCATATATATTTTATTTTATTACGGTGAAAAATCACTAAGCTACAATCGAAAATACTTCGATGTTTCTCATTTTTCCTGATTTTTTAAACTTTAACAAAAATGTAATGGTACTTTTGGAAATCCAATATTTTTTTGCTGTTAATGTATTGACATTGCGTTCAATGGTGCGTGGAGTGAGCAATTTCTTTAGTAGAATTGGTAGAAATTTGACTGAGCTGTCGAATTTTAATAATGAAAAATATGAATTTATATAAAAACGCTACAAATAAAGTTTGATAGCACTGTAAAACTTTAACCAATTCTAATTTTAAAAAGATTTTGGAGGTTTATGAGAAATTTCGCATAAGGCGCCTTTTTTAGTTCCAATAGACCTATAATGTCGATTATGTATCGTGAAAAGTATATTGAGTTTTTTTTATGTAAACCATTGTTATTATCAATGAAAATAATGAAAATCTTTCTCTTTTATTATTACAGGTCACGGTTCCATGGGCATTAGTAATTCGATCGGTTCGAACACTTTTGACATTCTCCTCTGTTTAGGACTGCCATGGTTGATCAAATCATCTTTTTCGCCAACTCAGCCTGGAAAGCACTACATCAGTATAAATTCTGGAGGCCTCGAGTACAGCGCAATTTCCTTATTATCGACGCTTTTGCTGTTGTACATTGCCTTCGCTTCGAATAAATTTCAGCTCGATCAAAAAGTAGGCCGGGCCTGTTTGTGCATGTACGCGGTCTTCCTGATCCTGGCCTCTCTGATAGAGCTTAACGTATTCTTCAGGGTGAATCTTCCCACTTGTCAGAGGACGGTCAAGTGATCCCTCATCCGGCCGCCTATGCCGGTCCCAGTAATCGTCCCGGCGATCCTCAGTTGTCCCACATTTTACCGGAAACTCAGTAACATCATTCATCGAATTCCTTCGTGTACAGATGACGCCTCAAGTCGACCGGGCTTTCGAAAAAACACAGAGCAGGGTTGTGAAATTTTGCAGTTTTACCAACGAACATATTCAGAAAATCCAGGCAGAAATAAATTATCAATTCAAATTGTATCCTTAAGAAAAGAGCTAGCAACAAAGTAACTTTCATTATCAATATTGAAATAGTATATTGTGTATCAAGGGCGCAAAGTTGGCAACTCCCACGAGTGCATCAAATCACGCGTATGGCGATTGTCAACTGTCCGCTTTTAAAACAGACAATATTTTTTGTTCAGCTTCTTGATGAGTGCCGCACTTTATTACTGTGATGCGAAGGCAAAGTTGTACTTTTCCATGCGCTACGTCACCGGGCAGAAAAGATCTACTTTGATCCCTCTTGGCGCTGTATATAAAGGTTGACGAAAAAGAAATTTTGTATTAAAAAAAATAAGTTTGCATTTATATATTTTTTTAGTTGCAAGGTTTTTTAGTTTGATCTTGATGTATTTATTGTGCTTGGAATTTTTAAAGTTGATTTCACGATGCTGCTGCAAGTTATCCATTATATACTGTACCTCTCATTTTCGTGTAAAGTAGGCAATATTTTACTTTTAAGTTATAACAAAGGTCCTCATCCTTACATATTTGTAACTTGTGCTGCTCTTCACCTAATTAAGCAGAAATAATTCAGGGTCAATCGCTCGTGTTGGTTGCAAACTAGCGATGGCTTCAGAAAGTTCATCAGAAAACAAAGCCAGCAGTCAGCAATCTTCAATCAGGGGACGTTTCACGCTCCAGTAGTTACGGACTGATCAAGTCAGCCATTGCCGAACCTTGATTAAATTTGTCAAAAAATTCCTCTCACAATTCGATTCATAGAAAACTATACAAAGAAAATGAATAGCAAAGATCGACAGTTTGTAAAAGTGTTTGGATAATCTGGCTATAATTTTTCTACTTCATGGATGCTTGAATAGTTTCTGTGCTCTTCTATTTGATTTGCACTAAAATATGGAATGAATCTCAAATGAGTGAATCTAGTACTAATATTACTTTTAGTTGAGTGCAATTTTAAGATATTTTTAGTGCTCTATAACTCTAGTTTCTTGAATAAAATATTATATACTTTGTTGGCTGACCAAAGACTTATGTATCTACTGCACGTGTTGAACATAAGTCTTCCACGTACAGGATATCGTCTAAGTTCTAAATTGTTAATGTTACATGTACCGTAAAATGGGGCTTAGGGGAACTTCTGGGATAAATCGGGACGCCCGTTTTTTGTTCAGAAAACGCAGTATGAGTTCATAAAATGGAAAATTCAGGATTCCGAAAGCGGGAGATTTACACCACACTGTCCTTCTTATCCACGTTTTACAGTATCTTGAGATTTACTTGTTCAAGAAATATTAAAGCTGTTTTTTATATCTAAAAAAGTATAGATTTTCAGGTTACATACAATAAAAATTTATTCTGAAATCTTCAATTTAACCATCAGAAAAATAATTTCGTTTCGTCTCTTGTTATATATAAGCTACAAAAGAGCAATATGCATCTTATTTTAAAACTTTAACTTCGATGTAATCTCCACTATTTACTAAAATATAAATTCGATCTTAATAATGGTCTTATCATAAAATCAAGTCCTGTTTCGCTTGCGTCCATAACCGCATTGTACATTGTTAGTTAGCAAAATTAATTGTTGTTAATCGAATCGAGTCCACGATCTGTGCATTAATATTGATTAAGATTCTTGCCAAGGGCTGGCAAGTGAGCAATGAAAGTTAGGCCAACGACAGAAATGTATCACAGGTCAATTCTCAAATGAGAATTTTAAACATGACATTAGTATTATCATAACTCGTACGATTGTGTGGTATGAAAAAGACTGCGGAATATTGTTAACATTTATATTCAGGATCGGCGTTCAGGTTGAGTGGAACGACAAATTTTTCAAGGCGCATGCTCATTTATCCGCACACTGAAAAAGAGGAGAAACGAAAAATAGACTTTATGTCGGAGGAAAGAATTAATTTGTAAATTCAATTAGGTTCAATGAAGCAGTTAAAATTAATAAATTTCTAGCCTATCAAGCTCAATTTACAAATATTCTAAAAATTCTTTTTAAGTGTAAAGATAAATTAATCAAGAATTCATTCTATGTTAAGGAAAGTTAGGAATACACTGATGTGAAGTAATTCTCTAAAAAGATCAGGGTTACCGCAGTCTCTAATATTTTCACAATTCAATAATTGCGAACTATATTTTCACTGTCTCTTCATTTTTTTGATGAACATATCAGATAAACAAATGTTTAAAAATAAATCTTGAAATAAATATTTATTTTAAAAGCATCGATTGATTAACCCTGACTATTTTTCAAAGAGCGTATTCATTTTTTGATGCAATTTCTATGCATATTTTGACTAAGCAATTGCATAAGCTTTTACGACGCAATGTAGGGTATTCCTTATCAAGAGATAAGATTCATTTCTTTTATTTCCTTGAAATTCAATTGAACCGCCGAGATTTTATTTGATTTTGAAGTGGGTATGGAAATGTCGAACTGTGAACAGAAATATTAACTCGGTAAATTGGAAATCTTGAGAACTGTGATTGGAAAAAGGACAATAAGCAAATACCTAGTTAAAGAAACAAAAACTGACAGTTTTAGATATTTATAAAAATCAATTTATAAAGTAGGCGGCAGAATTCCAATGCCTGTAAAAAAGATCAGATTCAAAGGTCAGAGGCAAATACTAAGAAACCAGGGCTCAAAGATGAGAGGTACTAGGTCAGGAGTCGTGGCTCAAAGGTGCAATTCATAGCTTAGATATCACATACCAAGGGTCATGGGTTGAAGTTGAGAGGTAGCAGATCAGAGTAAAATGTCAAAGATGTGAGCTCAATGGTCACATGTCAAAGACAAACAGTCAAAGGTGAAAGGTAACAATTCAGGAGCCACAGGTTAATAAGAGAAAATTAATAAGTCAGATATCACACGTAAAAGGCTTCTAATTCACCGTTCACATGTCGAAGTAAGGGGATCAAAGTCGAGACGAAACAGCTCAGAAGTCAATGGTCACAGATGAGATGTTTGAGGTCAGAGATCGTATGTCAAATTTCATAGATGGAAGCTCATACGTCAGATAACACATGTCAAAGTTCAAAATTCTTAGTTCAAGAGTTGAAAGTCAAAGTTGAAAGAGCAAAGGTCTCTGCGTGCCCCTTTCTTATCTTCCTCTCACCGTGCTATGTAGACTGCGAAACGCTAAAAGAATAAACCCAGGTTTAGTGAGTTATCTAAGGTGGCAAGATTTGAGGTACCCTATTGTTTGTTTCAAAGGCAGAACTTTATTGTCCATGTCTTTATAACGTCAAAGTTCTGATGAAGGTACCTTTTTTCGCGTTTTCCGTATTTGTGTTATATCCACGTGCCAATTGTCTCGTTCCCATGAGCTCTTCTTCTTTGTAGTGAGAGAAATGTCGATCATCATTTGTGTTGACGATGAAAGAATTGCTGCCGTTAGAGGGTGCGACAATATATCCAATTCAAAGCATTTTTCGCATTATATATCTTCGTCACAATGCAGTAAATATTATATATAAATTCCATACATTGATCCTGAAAACACGGCCTGATACTCGTTGAAAATCCCCACTAGCTATTGGATTTTTATTACACATATTCCTGGGTAGTTGACGTTTTGGAATAGTGTAAATATGCATGTTGATTGTCTCTTAAACCAGCGTTTGCACGTAACAAAGGACATATCAGTGCAAATATTATTTAAAGTTATAGAAACAAATGATTTGGATTCCTGATTCGTTGAGAGTATTCATATTAATTATTATTTATTGTAATATTTATAAACAAACTTGAAAATATCAAACAATTTTTACAAGTAGAAACTGCAAGTATTAGCAAGATAAACTGAACTTAGGAAAAAAACCTTTTTTGACCTGTCTGATATTTAATTAGTTTAGTGACGTGGTTAAGTAATATTAATATGGTAAAAAAGAATTGGTGCCAAAAAGGGACGCAATCAAAGAAAATAGACGTGGTCAAGAAAAAAGGGCGGGGATCAGGGGAGTGGCCTATGGTCGTGGGCATAACTAATGTGTTTTTTATGGCCATAGTCTAGAAAAATAGGCAGATTCCTTCTCAATTCTTTAAACAGCGGCGGTGGGGAGATATTTTTATAATATAGGGAGATTATAAATGATTAAAATTTGAAAGCAGATTTTGAAAGGACTAGAGCTTAACTAAGATGATGGATGCTTACATTTTGTTATATAAGAATAGAATGATAATTACATTTGTCAAAGTTATTTCAACTTTCTAATCGAAAATAAGTGTTGTAGTCAAGCAAAATGTAAAAGCAAACATGTATTTTGAAATGCGAGTTATTTTACAAGAGAAGCCTGAGTGTATTTATCTCCAGAAAATGCGGAGGAGAGTGAAAGCGGAAGCTACTTCTCTTCTCGTCGAGAGGCTTCCGAGAGAATCTTGAATGAAACCATCTTCTACTTGAGATCATAAGCCGCTCGACACGGACGACCCGCTTTCATGGCACAATGATATCTTGAACGCATAAATACAATAGCTTAGCCTTTGTGCTTCTAATATAATAAAAATAAATTCCTATTCATCTGAGTAGAATAACAAGTGTAATCCTTCTTATCTTGCTGTAAAAAGAAAAAGCAATAACATTATTATACCTTCTCTCTTACTGTATTCACTAAATTTTGAGGCGGTAAATCTTAAATGAATAATAATAAACTGAATAGCTTAATGGCGTGGTAGAAAAATAAATGCGATAATTGAAAACATTAAAATTCATAGAATTTATTGAAAAATTATTTCTTTTTAATGAAATGTATAATTTTATAAATGCATGTATCTGAGAGTTAATGTAAAAATTTCCTGTTTTTCCTATCATTTTCTGTTTACGTGAAGTAAACAATATACAGTAGACTCTACGACACTTCTCGTTTTTGTGGGCTGTAGGGGAAGCGAACAGGAAGTGTAAGATAGCCCTCTCTCCTGCGTCAAGCCGCGTTCGGCGTAGTAGGCGTAGTCGACCGCGTATGTGTGTACGTGAGATGAGGCTATGAGTGAGGGCAAGCGAACGAAGAAGAAATCGGGAAACGAGAAGTGTTGTGAAGTTTACTGTATTGTGACAAACGACAACTGAAATATTGCAACTTGACTTACATTTGAACTTAATACATAATGCAATACATAACAGAGAAAAAATCGACATGTTCCCTCTTTGTTTGTATGTGCCAAAAAATGGGCCCTTCACCTGATTACAATGAAGCTAGAAGGATATTTGTGTTTCTATTATTTAATTATTTATGCTATTTTATTAGTTTCTTCTTATCAATGAATAGAAATATAAGAATTGCATTTGTTTCCATTCAAGTATTGAAACAGTTGGAATAGTTCTGAATGTTAATATCGTGCTTGTTGGCTATGCACGAACATTTTGACTACTTGGTCTTCTATTTAGCGCCCTCAAACGGAAAGTGTCACAGGCGTCACGATTACTTTTGTGCTTAAAGTATAGAATCGATAGAATCTCTGTATATGGTGCCTATGATACAATTTCCTTTTAAAAGTGTTGGTAGCAACATTATTTCAAAAGGACAACTGAATAAAATTTCAGGTTCGAATGTACAATGTGAAATTTTTCCATTTATATAGTTTTAAATTTAAAAACTCTGATTTTTTAATGTATATTATACCAGCACAGAAAAAACAGAAGTAAATATTCGTTACGCGTAAAGATTACTTTGAAATCGGGGTGAAGATTTTCTGTTTTTTCTGTGAAAAGTATTTAAGGTAGATGCGATAGTAATCGTCACTGCCTTAGTTGTCGTCAGATAGCCCAGTATTTTTTGTATAACAAGATTCGCTCTTTCCGTGTATGATAAAAATTGTGATTTTTAGTAAGTCTAAATATAATATGGTCAAATTAGATTTTTTTTTGTTTTAATACTTTTTATGTGTCTGACCCTAACTAACGCATTTTCATTATTTAAATTTTAATCGTAAACATAAATTGACTTGAATCGAATATCGTGAAGTAATCAGAATTGAGTTTTTCTATAACTGCTTTAATCGGTTAAGCTCTTTGTGAAAATAGGAATTGTGTTTTAAATACAATTACAAGCATTTTTAATTTCCAATTTGTCTTAAGGTAACGATTACTAGAGCATTAACCTTAACCCTTTTTAAATTGCTCGATTTTAAATGGTTTAAATTTGAGTTTACTCTGACTGCTTCTACTCAAGATTCTTTAAGATTTATTTATATTGCAATACTAAATTGAGTGAATAAAAAAATGGTCTAGTACATGATGCTTATGAGAATTTTTTTAACAACATTTTTTGCAGCAAGTATTTTTCACATAGAAGATTGGGAAAAAAATCATTAACATTATTATTGATGCTCTACAAAAAAGCCTGTTACACTTTTTACCTATCTCTTACCCATGAGCAACCAATAATAATAATAATATAGTGCATAGTTCTACAAAGCAGACGTTTTCAGAATGTCATTGAAACTTTTCGCCAAATATTGTATGCATATGAATTGTTCCATATATTTTGTTTGATCAGAAATGTCAGTTTGAATGTACTATAAGTAGAAAAGGTAAGTTTTGACAAAGCCAACGTGTCAAGGGTATCTATGTATATGCACTATGCGTGTGGTGTAAAGAATATCGAACGAATATACTAAATACTATGACCGCATAATGGGATAACGAAATTTTTTACTAGGAAAAGTATTATTATAGAATTGCCATTCGTCTTCTATGTTTAGGGTACAATTTTATATCCTATGTGCCTGTAAAGTGGCATAGGGGATTTCGTACTCACCTTTCGCCATTCTAATTCCTCATACCATATATTCATTATGTTTGAGATGCACTTTTTTGATTTCCTAGTATCCGTCGTACTGTTTCGGTCAAGATCCTTTATCCCTTAAACCGCTTCTCATTCTGAGGGCTAAGCCTATCCCTGAACACCACTGTTATCCCACAGGACCCATCTATCTCAAGAGGTTTTACCTACATCTCTCGGTACTCAACCTCGGGACTCCATATATTCCTCGGGCCCCAACCTATCCCACGGGTCCCCACCTATCCGTCGGGACTTTTGCATTTTTCAATTTTACATTATTTGAAAGTTTCGATTTTTAGCTCAGTAGACGTTAAAAGTGATATAACGGATACCTGCATGTATTAAAGTCCTATTTTTCGGTATACTTTAGTACCGTCCTATCTCAAATTTGTGATTTGACATATAAGAGCTGATAAAACTTCCAACCACAGTGAAAACGAGAATATAAAAAATATTAATAACTTTAGAGCTATATTATTACCAATTAATGATAGATAAATGTTTAGATATAATAAGTATATCTATTAACTTCCATTGTTATGTCTTTTAACAGTCTCATTTGCAAACATCGAACTGCTCTTATGGACATATAAATTAGAAAATGGATGAACTTGAAATTGAAAAGTCTAAGTAATTGAAACCATCGACATTTGGAGACCAAGGTGACGAATAAGAGAGACGAGATGAAATCTAGCCAAATCTGAGAATAGTATAAAAAAGAATAAAAAAGGCAGTTTGAGATTGTGAAGGTAAAGAGAGAAAGAAGGAGGGTTGGCCAAGCGTTAGCGTGCAGATCTGCAATGCGGCGTTGCCGGCGATTCCGAGTTGGTTCACCAAACCCACCGTGCTGTTCCATAAGTATAGTACACACTACACAATCTATAGTAATACGTCTACCTATACTTTTTCCTATATATATATATATGCGAAGGCACGCGCGTGATGCGGAAGTGTGTTCTGTGCCCAGTACCGTATTTAAACAAGAGACCAAAAAGGCCATGGGCTAGGGCGATAAATTTGCAGGAGTGGCACAGCGGCTTAGAATTTATTTTTATTATTACAGAATACGTCTGTTTTTACTAGTGCTGTCCTGATTTTGCTCATCAACTCTACAAACGAAAAAACTAGCCTTGAAAATTTAAAAAGGGCGGCAAATTTGAGGGTGGCCTAGGGTGGTCTGAGTCTTAAAGTCGGCTCTGATTGTACCTGCGCCCGGCTCTCTTGTGTGAGGGTGTACGCGGTCTAGCCTGTGGGTGCATGCTGGGAAGGTGTCAGTATGCAGGTATATATTAATAGGTGAGCCCAGTCGATCCATGCGCTGGATGCGACTGCGTCATGCGCCTTTGCCGCACAGCCCTCTTCCTCCCTACACCCGCGCGATTTCACCCCTTCGAACAGGAACCAAAGACCGCGCAGTGTTGCCTTGCCGCGCTCAGAGCACAACACTTGCCCTCAGACATAATATTTTTACTAATCTTTCCTTTACGATTTATGTGTGTTTCTTTCGACAAGCCATTATCCAGCCCGAGAAACAAAAGTGTACTCTGTAGTTTTAATAAAAGAGAGGGACATTAAAAAAGAGGATATCTAACAGTTAGGGTGAATTGTTACTTGCAAAGGGTTCATTCTTAAATTCACAAGGGGGTGAAAGAGTTAAGTTGTTGATTCTTTTCGCGATCGAAAGGTTTCCGATGATTAGTGTCACATATCTAGGCTCATATCGACCATCTGGTGTAAATAGGCTTATATGATTATCTTCAACATCTAAATTCTAACGCTTAAATTGTAAGATTTTAAGTCAAATTCATACTCGGAGAATCTGATTAAAAATTTAACTTCAAACAAAATTATGTGAAACTGATGAAATTGGGTAATAATATATTCTAATAGCATAGAAAGGATATGAACTTTAGTAAAGATGTTAGGAATTTTAAGCCCAGGGATTCCTTTCCCTCTTTCGAATTATCTGTCTCTATCTCTTCTCTCTCAGTCTTTATCTCTCGAATGGTGCCTAAAATGATTCAATAAATTAGTGCCTAAATCGTATGTGCAATAAAATAGGAGAAATGCGTGGATTAGTAGTTATTAATTGATTGTGATTGCTTGTGGAATAAGGAAGGTTTGTCGTGAGGATGATTGTTTGGTGGTTGTTAAGGATCATGGTGATCGATCATTAAAACGTTGATCATCAAGTTGGGAAGTAAGAAGAATGTGTTGGTTGCTTAAAGAAGAGACAGGCTTCGGGTTAATTTGAGAGACATTCGGTGATACTATCAGTGCTTGATTTAGTGATGTCACAGTTAATGCTCTACAACTTAGGACACGCATCCAACGCGGGAAATGATACAAATAATAACGCCAATACCAATAGCAGCATGGAGGATGACGATTCTTACCAACTCCCCACGATCTATAGGTACTAAAGAATATTTTATTCCAATCATTTTAAAAATTCTTTCAAAAATTAAAGAAAAATTTAAGAAGTTTTGAAGGTTGTACGTAGTAAATTAATGACAATTAGAATCTAGTTAAGAAATTTGTTAAAAGTATTGTGAAGATAATTGCCTGAATGAAACTACAAGAAGGATTTTGAATTTGCGAAGAATATAACTCTTGGGAAATAGTGTTCCTTGAAAAATGAAGTAAGAATTTAAATCCCTTAAGAGAAATAAGAATTCATGAGTAAGAGAACTAATAATATTCTCGACGGACCATTTCGTTAAAGAAAAAGTGTTTAAGAGTTGAGAGAATTGAAACTTGTAATGTCTCCAACTTCGAACTTTAACTTTTTCTATAAAGACTTGTTTTAACCAGTCTTCGATCAAAATGTTTTGAAAACTTTTTTAATTGAAAACGGGAAAATAATAACTTGAGGTCTTATAAATTGCAAAACATATAAAAAAAACATATAAACTCAACATTATTACGATCGTTGTTTGATTAAATAAATATTAAAATCTGGAAGTGACTAATTTTAAAAACTGTGTAAGTTAGAAGTATTAAATGCAATTTGAACTCTTCCTATATAATAATTTACTTATTTACTTATTGTATATATTTTTGAAAGAATTTTGGACATAAAATGATGATAAGGCTTGTCATTCAAAATACCATTTAAGCTCATAGCAAGGTGTGTTTTATTGACGTCAATTTTTTCGAACCTTAGCAGGTTCGAAAAGATATTTTTCTTGAAAATCTCATGGTTCAATATCCTAAACCTCTTGGATATTACCCTTCATATTTATTATGTCCTTCTAGACAAAATTTAAATAAAAACTGTTATACGATTCAAAATTTTAAATCAGCAGGCTATATATTTTCCCCAAAATTTTTATCCTGAACTATTCATGAGATGTGATGCATCAAAAAAAAAACAAAGCATATTCAGTTGCAAAGAACTTGAAGCCAAATTCATCGTCTGTTAGCAAAAACTTTTTGTTTTATATACACTGAGAAAAAAGATTACTTGAGTTTAAGAAATATGGTACTGAATACAACCAATAAAATATGTTTTTGATAAACAAAATTTTTCTTGTCTTAATAAATTATGTTTTTCAAATAAAAAAATCATTGCTGTTACAAGAAAAATGTTTCACGAACAAAAATATATTTTATTAGACGTATTCATAACTGTGCTTCTTTAAGTCAAGTAATCCTATTTTCTCAGTGTAGGGAAAACACTCTACATTAGACAACGATTTATAATCAATAATTTTAAATAACTGGAAAACAATGTTGACATTTTTCGTATAAGATTTCCGCAAGGATACTATATTGCCTGACGAAGTTTTATTTAAATATAATAATTAATTAATGTGTGAGCAAAAAACTTATTTTTGACCTAAAATAAAAATTATAACCACTTCTTTTTTTATGCATTCAATTAAATGAAACATTTATGTGTCATATTTATACATTAGAATGAAAATTCTAAGTTAATTGAACAATCTATACTAATAAAAAGCACTATTACTTTATTATTATTAAATATTTGAGGATTTTTTATTTGGAATAACATTTTGCAACAGTAGACAATCGAAAAATTAAAAAATATTTCGCTGTCAATATTGCGCAGTTGTTTCAAGTTAGAGCTTGACTTTATTTGCTTATTCTGATTCATGAAGTTTTTAAATAAAAGTCTTTGTAAATAAAAAAGTAAAAAAGCATGTAAACTTGAAGTTATTAAAAAGCTTGAAATTATTTTAATTAATTCATTATTTTAATCATAAATTAGGGTGTCACCAATTCTTCAATGATACCAAACATGAGGAATATATCTGAGATGAAAAGAGGTAAACAATTTAAGCTTATATGAATTTCGTAAAATAAAGATAGTTTTAACTATTATTCAATCAATTAACTGATCGATAGAGGTGTAAACATCTTACCTTTGACCGAGTTCAATAAAAATCATTAATATAGCTAATTGACTAATTTCGTGATAATTTTTCTATGAGAATAGTTAATTGTATATTTAAGATTTATTTAAAAACGAAAATATTTCCCATGAACAAAAATCGGATTTATTTGAAATATTTGAAAATTTTGCTTTTAAAATGCTTATGGGCTATCAGAAAACTATGATTGATAAACAAATGATTATTAGGAACCTAAAGCAACATTTACTATATTCTTTTAGAAAAAATGTTCTACCGGGATGATCTAACTGGGACCATCTAACAATGACACCAGTGGTGCCACGAAAACCGCAGGTTACCCGCGTGGAAAAGGTTCAATGGAGGAACCATGGCTCAACAATGGCTCAACAATGGCTCAACAATGGCATAAGCGTGGGGTGAGCGTGGGGTATCAGTGGAGTAAGCATGGCTCAAGATTGGGTCAATGTTCACCCACGGTCGTCCACGACTGTCCCATTGTTATGAACAATGGGTCAGACATGGCTAATGGCCCCACTGCCATGATTCACCCACGGTGGAACGTGATTCGGTAGAAATTGAAATTCGGCAACATTTTCGAAGATGGACACAATCTACTCAATTTTCCTCACTTTTTAGAAAGGATTGGTGGATAAATATTTTCTTTTATTGGACTTGCGCAATTTTTTAAGAACCCGCGTGAAAGAAGTTTGCATGGCTTAAGCATGGCAAGACACTTGGAAGTATCTGGCTAAAGCACGAGTCACGGCTGAATTGTTTAGCACGTGTTCGGCGAGAACTTTTTAAGAATTTAAGTTGTGCCAACTGCCAAAATAACTACCAATGATAAGTCGACGATCCCGGTGTACCGGATCGAGCACCACGTAGTTTAGCACATTTTCTACAAAAACTTTTAAAGAATTTAAATTGTGCCAACAACCAAAATAACTTCCAATAGTAAGCCGTCGAATCGTTTGAACCTGATCGCGCACCAGGGGTAACTTAGCACATTTTCTACAAAAACTTTTAAAGAATTTAAATTGTGCCAACAACCAAAATAACTTCCAATAGTAAGCCGT
>JAAAKG020160523.1:0-19483 GCA_010014905.2 Druon quercuslanigerum | reverse complement strand
CGAATCGTTTGAACCTGATCGCGCACCAGGGGTAACTTAGCACGTATTCTACAAAAACTTTTTCAAGTTTTAAACGATTGGTATTTATTTTAAGAGGTGGGGCCATTTAAATTCTTTGAAATTTCTCGTATAATAACAGCTAAACTACCCGGTGCCCGATCCGGTGCACCAAGAGCTTCCACTCACAATTTTTAGTAATTTTGGCTGTTGGAAAAATTTAAATTTTGAAAAAGTTTTCACAGAATACGTGCTAAACTACTTGGTGCGCAACCTGGTGTACCCGGGTCGCCAACTCGCAATATTTAGTTATTTTGGCTGATAGAAAAATTTAAATTTTAAAAAAGTTTTTGCATAATACGCGCCAGATATTTCTAAGTATCTTGCCATACTTGAGCCATGCAAACTTCTTTCACGCGTGTTCTTAAAAAATTGCGCAAAGTCCTATAAAAGAAAATATTTAATCACCAATCCTTTCTAGAATATGAGGAAAGTTTAGTAGATTGAATCCATCTTTGAAAATTTTGCCGAAATTCGAAGTTCGACCGTGGACGAAGCATGGCAAAGGAGCCATTAGCTATGCTTGGCCCATTGTTCATAACCATGGAACGAACGTGGGATGACCATGGGTGAACATTGACCTAATCTTGAGCCACGCTTCCTCCACGCTCACCTCACGGTTATCCCAGGCTCACCCCACGCTTGTGCCATTGTTGAGCCATTGTTGAGCCATGGTTCACCCATTGAACCTTTTGCACGCGGGTTTCTAGCATTACTCACCGAAAAGATAGATGTAAACAATAATGAATTATTTAAAATATAATTTTTTGTCATTTTAATTAATTATTTTCTTGCTTTGACTGAAAAGTTAAAAAATTCAGATGAAACCGCAACATTTATGTATCAGAAACAATTTCTGAAAAAAGGAATCACAAAAACTTGAGACTGAACTCGATACACCTAATACAGATGATTATGAATCAAATGTACGAAAACGAATTTCTTAAATTATAAATAAGTGTTCAATTTCGCGAGGTTTTTGGACCATACCCTATTATAAATGTTGTAAAAGCATAATATTATGCTCGCATGTACATACTTTTAGGACATTTACATATAGATATTCCAACCTTACTAAATGTACCCAAATTCCCTTTTCCACAGTGGCACGACAGACACTAACCATTTAACTTAAACCTATTTACCCCAAATAATACACCAACTCTCAACAAGCCTTCAGATAATGTCTGGCATATTCATTTCTGTGTATTCCCTAAATCCCATATCGTCTGCAGCTGCATTTTTAATAGAAGCGATCTTAATGGCCTAAACTTTTGGTCAGAGAGGTGATAAACTGCAGAAAACCAAAAAACCTTAGCACATTAAGTGCCCACATCCTTCCTCGGCGTCAAACCTCCCACTCGAAAGTAGATAAACGCCGTGAAAACACAACTAAGCGAGAATTGCGAAAGGTCACGAGAATCACCACTTAGCTACTGCCATCGGTTTAAAAATATTATATTTTTTTATCGCAATTTTTTAATCCTTTTTATTGCAGATGTCGTGCTCCAATTGCAAGTTTAGATTGTATGGAAGAATTCAATGGCGTCGAATCAGGTGTTCATTGCAAAGCATCAACAGGAACTAAGGAACAATTGCTGACAAGCTGCATAAGTTCGCAGTCTCGTCTACAACAACCCTCGCCAGGTATTCGCTACCGCAACTTGGGCAAAAGCGGTCTACGTGTTTCCAATGTTGGATTAGGTACGCTGAGTGTGTCACCCCTTTCTCCTAATTTTCATTTCTGCATTAAATTCTCAATTTAGAATAGTCCTATAACATATCAGTTTTCGCAATGTCAATGACATTTTTCTCTAATAAAAGCAGTGATGGGTAAGTGCTTTTTAAAAGGAACTTATTATTGTTATCGCTTCCGTTTCAAAATGTAACTTATTCTAGTTTCTTGTTAAAAAAAAGTAACTGTCGTTACTTTTTTAGTTACTGTAATTATCGCTTTTTTTTATCTGTATTCAGGGGTGCCTCGCAGTTACAGAGGTCGCTTTTCGTCACTTTTCTATGTCAAATGACTTTCTAGTCACTTCTTTAAAGATAAAGTCACTAAAGAATTAAAACACAGACCCCAAGGATTTTTTCAATTTATTGAATTTTGTCTGAATTTCTTTGAAGTATATTGAATTCCCTTGCATTCTTTTTTAATTCATTCTGCATTTTTTTATTTCTCTTGAAATTCATTGAATTTAATGTTTTTTTTTGGGATTTTCAATTTTATATATTCACCCTGAAAACTTTTTTAATCAACTTAAGTTATTATGTATTTTATCAGATTCTTATTCACTGACCGTTTAGAATTAGATAAGCAAAATTTGTCCCAAAAATGGGTTTACTGCATACAAAATTCATGAATAATAAAAAAATGTATGTCTCAATGTAAATGTATGTGAATCAATATCTCGGAAATAAGATTTAATTTTTTTGGAAATCGTAACCTCAAAATTCTTGGATGATTTTCTAGGAGTTGGCTAAAGTTTTTGAATCCAATTTTTTTACTCTCATTTAGAGACTTAATATCTCGTGAAGAAGTTTTTATTATTTATTTAAAACGAAGATTACATCTTTTATCGCAATCTGCAACCGAACCTATTCTAATTTGTCCTCAGTGTCACACTGAAGTTGTCAACTGCCACATTTGCGTTCTTAAAAGTTTATAACTTTTCTGATCAAAATTATTAAACCTAATATAGTAACACTTTCGTTGTGCGCTGGACTTTTGTTTTACCTGCAAATGGTCATTTAGATTTTACAAAACATTTTGCACTTTCCTGAAAAATTTCGATTTTTTAAAGTATTTAGTTCTGTACTGCCAAATTGCAATTTGTCTTGATTTTGTACTAATTTCCCCGAATTCTTTTGAATCCCTTAAAGTCTTCTCAATTAACACATTTTTTTTAAATAAATAGAATATTGTTGATTGTTTGAATATTTAAATTAATTTTAATTCATACGGAATTAATTTCAAATGCTTGTTAATTCATTCTGAATTCTTTCAAATTTTCTTGCAATTTTTCAATTTACTCTGAAGTTTCTTGAATACACGTGATTTCTTCTAATTTCACTCAACTTTACTCAACTTTGCTGAATTGATTAAATTTGGTTAAATTTACCCTGAATTTTTTCTAAATCACCTTGACTTCTTAAGTATTTATCAAATTCTTGTGAGCGACGTTGAATTTTTCTCAAGAATTAAATGAATTTTTAAAATATGCTTTTGTATCGTTATCAATTCACACATTGCCTTTTTCTCATTTTCCTTAGATTTCTCTAAAAGTCACTCAAATTTTATTTAGTTCGTTGGCTTATTTTTTTGGGTCAAATTCTCTTGAATTTTCTTGAATCATTCTAAAATCTTAGGAATATTTCGATTACATTTTTATTTCAATTCACGTTGAATGTTTATGATCTTCAACTAATTCTTCTTATTTCCCTTAAATTCCTCCAAACTCATTAAAATTTTATTTAATTTATTGGTTTGTGTTTTGAATTTATCCTGAATTCGTAAAAATTCACCTAGAATTCTTATAAATTTCATCGAATTCTTTCAAATTCTTTAAAGTTCAAAAGAGCATTAGTAACTTTTAATTTCTTATTTAGTTTAAATAGGTGTCTTTCTTACTTTTTGCCAGAAAAATAGACTATAGTAGACTATTTATTTTTTATTTTTGACAGAAATAATTTTTTGAAAACTTCGTACCTCAATGTACCCCTTCTCTTGAATTTAATATGATTTTTGCCGTACCAACAAATATTTCGTTACCTAGCTGCCAAGAATTGAATAGTTAAAATGAAAGAATAGTTGCAAAAGCAATAAAATGTATTGCCTGTCATAGTAAAAGACTTTTGAACTATATTTAGAAAATATCTAAAAAAAGTAATGATTTGTATAATTGTTACTGAAAAAATGTAACTTACTTAATACCGTTAGTAAAAAGTAGCTAGGTACTTCTCACCATTGAATACAAGTCTGTTTCGCATACAAATATATACTTACAATTAATCGCACATCAAATTTACTATGTATGATATATGATGTATGATTAGACCTAATATTGACATCTTGATTGATAAAGGGAATGCACCAGATATTTAATTAAGTGTCTTCCAAGTTTACAATCAATTATACGTATTTCAAAGGTTAAATTAATAATTCCATAAAATAGATGGAGATACGTAAAGCAGTTAGATGATCCATATCTCTAAAATAATTTAAAAAAGCTTTCAAGTTAAACAAAATTATCTTAATTTCATACTATACATCTTTTATTTTTATCAGTTCAATTGTGTAACTGAGTTCAGAAGGGCCACTCGCGACTAAACAATTTATAATTTGAAGTACGAAGAGAATCTCGAAATTAACAAATTTAACAATTTTGATCTCAAAAATTTAATATTTAACAATTTTAAATTGAAAGTCTTTGAAATTGACCTACAGATTGAAATAATTATGAAATCCATTTTAAATTAGGCAAAATTTCGAGGAATGTCTGGGACGAAGTATTAGAATAATTTGGTATCACGCTGGAGACCGGGGTTTGACTCCCTGCCTGAGAGCCATTCGGTTTTGGTTCCCTTGGAATCGAACTGAAGGTCCTATACTAAACCCACCGGACTCGTCCTCGGGTTACGGATAGAGTGTCCCCGTGCCAAGGGGTTCTGCTGAATACGGTTACAATAATTAATAAGAAGTCACGAGCAATAGTCCAGAGATGATCCCGAAAGACTTAACAATCGACATGGACAGCACTGGACCACCGGCTAGGGCTGCGGGAAGTGGACTAGGGAATAGAAAGAGAGGGCAAATCGAGAATGTCGACCTGTCCTTCTCTAAGGATGGCGATTGGTGATTTATCAGTTGATCCTTTTCTAAAGAAAGCAGATGGAAGCTGAGTAGAACCAATCACCATCCTTCGAAAAGGACAGGTCGACTTTCTCGATTTTTTCTCTCTTTTTGTTCCCTAGTCCACTTCCAACAGCCGTAGCCAGCGGTCCAGTACTATATGTCGATAGAATTAAACCTCAAGCGAAGACGCATCGACAGTGTCGAAAGCTTAATGGAGCTTGGGTCAGGTGTTTTAAACGGTGTAGTAAGTTGTAGCAACAGCGGATCAAAACAATTGACCGCATGGGGCTTCCGAGTATGACCATAAACAAGATGTTACATCATACAAATGCATGATCTGTGGTGCGAGTAAGACCCAAAGCTTGTAAAACTATGCCGAGCTACTCCGGAAAAGGGGTTATGTACACGGAACGCCTACGCTAGCGTCGCCAGAACATGCCGACAACAGGAAAATAGAGGCGACACTGAGAGCAACCGTATACAAGCATTTAATAGAAGACGAAGCCTTAGGCTTCAGGAAGATGCCTTAGGACCCGGAGAAACATCAACATCCAGGTTTCTCTCAAGACCAAAGATCTGGCTGAACTGAAGGACGAGCTTTGTTGAGATTTTTTCGAAGAGTCCGACCTCTGGAATATCAATTGTAGTACGTATAATGCAGTGAGAGCTTTGGCGGATTCAAAACGTAAAAGATAACCGACGGCTGATCATATGACCAAAATACAAATACATCATCTCAGCACAAAGATAGTCTCACTACGCGTTCATTCGGCAGGAATATCACTGCCAAAGTTCGACAGTATGCGCGCGAACTGCGGATCTGTATCACGCATTCAACGAGGCTAAGCTGCTGACCACCTGGCAGCATATTGTTGACAGAATACCCTTACAATCTGGCGCTAGGAGAAGTCTAGAGCGGAAGGAGAGGTGGTTTTTCTCTTACCAATCTCGATTCTTCCAAGGTGCTCCATAGGAGTTTGAAGTATTTTTGGGAGACGTCTATTAAATCTGGCATTCACTGGAAAAAGACTCAAAGAATAAAAATAGCTTCAAAAAGCTGTGCAGTGCCCCTATAAAACCTGAAGCAGAATGCCCATTTATCGCTACCGTGGAGGTGTAAAAAGTATTAGGAGGCATTAAGAACTATTCCGCTCCTAGACCATATGGCATCAAGAACTTCTGGTGGAAGAAGTTTTCTTCAACCCAACAGCACCTAGTACACATTTTAACCTCATATGTAAAGTCGGAAGAGCCCATTCCGGAGTAGTTGGTTGAGGGGCGCACAGTGTTTCTGCCAAATATGGGAAACTTAGCTAATGCTAAGAATTGCAGGTCAATAATTTGTGTGAGCACACTGAATAAAATCTTAATAGCTATCCTAAATGATAGGATTGTTCGGACATTCGGAACTGTATAGCAAGAGATGTACGAAGAACGCGGCTCAAAGAAAGGCATAGCAGGATTTTGGGAGAACCTGCTCATCGATAGATGACAAAACAACAGATTTACTATTTCATCTGAAAAATATCATGTGACAACTATCAACGTCACCTTACAGAGATGTGAATTTTAGGGTGACATCATGAGCCCTCTCCTCTTTTGTCTTACATTATTGCCTCTATCTCTCGCACTTCGCTATTCCGAAGGGTCCTTCTGCTGTAAACCTGGAAATCAAAAGCATTAGGTTATTAATTTATTTTACAAGGATGATTTCTAGATCTATGCAAAAATATACAGAAGCTAGATTATGTTCTAGGGATTTTAGAGAAATACACTCTGGAGATCGAAAAGGAGTTTGGGTTAGAAAATGCGCCAAGGTTTATTTGAAGCGAGGAAAACTTAATGACATCCCCGAAGACCCTGAACTCGTCGATAGAAGCGCTAATGGCACCTTGCTGCTGAAGAGACCTATATATACCTGGACGTGCAACAGAACCGCATTGAGGACGTGTCATCATGGTGCAGATACAAACAGCTCATCCGACGGATTTGGTCTTCAGAACTGTCAGCAGCGAATAAAGTATCTGCAACGAAATTGCCTGCCTCCCCGGTAATACTCTATTCACTTGGAGTGGTTTCATAGTCGAATGACGAGCTCAGATCCCTCGATATTGGATTACGAAAGGTTATGCAGATGAACAAAAACATGCATCTTAAAGTCTTCGGTTCCGCGACTCAACATCTCACGCCGTCAAGGTGGTCGCAGAACATTGAATCTTGAATGCCTTCACAACAGAATTTATTCTGGGTACAGCATTTATAGTCGCAAATCGATGGGATCCTCTTTTAAAAATGGTCATGTAGCACGAAGAAGCGGGCAAAGGAGCGTTCCTGTACAATGCAGCAGATGAGGCTGCTGAAACACTCGACTTTGACTTCAATATCAGGGGATGAGCAAGATGCATCAAATCTTCCGTGAGCAGCTCCTCTACAAGAAGTTGCATGGCATCTTTCACAGAAATGTGAAGGATCAGTCGATGAAGTATGCGCTAGCGTTTGCTTTTCTTAAATCACCCAGATGAAAGTCTGGCATGGAGGGTTTTATTTTGGTATGTCAAGTTGGTCTATTTTCCACGTAAGCATACCGTCGCTAATTTTTAGGCCAAGGCATTCCCGATACTAGCTGCAGAGCGTGCCATGCACACCCCGGGCATTTAGGAACACTAAGAGTGCTCTATTGCCATCTCTGTCACTCTTACGCCGCATATACTGGAACTTGATATTCTCGAAAATTGTTTCTTTTGCGCATTTGAAGCTTTACATAATTCTTCTTAAATTCGAGAAAAGAATCATGTTCGTTATTGAATTTTCGGCACCAGCCGACAAAAACATCACAGTTAAGAAGAATGAAAATGAATAAAGATATAAAGACCTTATCACGGAATTGCGACAGTTATATCCGGAATATTCTGTTAAGCTAGTTACCCTGATAGTCGGTGCTTTTGGAGGTGCAAGGCTTTCACTGGTTTTAATAGCCTGAACAACATCCCTGAGTGTCAATGAAATGCTAAGGTACTTGTGGGGAAATTACAGAAGGCGTTCGTCCTTGATTCTCAAGGTTAATGAGACTTTTGGCATATTTTGGTATTGAGTCTATCGCAGACTATAACCACTTATCTCACGGTCGTGAGATGTGGTTACAGCTGAAAATTTACTGCGATAGAATTACACCAACTCCCGGTGATATCCAGCTTCAAAAGTGGTTGAGACCCTATAAAACTGAATAAATGCTTTTATTATGTAAGCAGAAACTGTAAACAAAATATAAGAATGAATAAAAAAAATGAGGCTTTCCAGAAAATCTTGTTTACTATTCTCATCGAATTTTCAAAACATGAAAAGAAGATTTTCAGGAAAACCCCAACTTTTAACTTTTTCCTATATTGAAAAAAGTGTTTGCTAATAATATAACGGGAAAATCTTATCATTTTTTATGCAGGCTAAGCTATTTTTGAGGCTAGAAATATAAGCAAAAGGTATTTTTTTCAAACTTTTTCAGATATTTCAACTTTTATTTGAACATTTTTTTGTACCTTATATGTTTATGAGAAAAATGGATAAAGTCGATTTTTCGAAAATAATTGCAAATTAATTATAATTAATACGAAATTCTATTCATATATAAAAACTATTTCTAACAAAAATGTTGAAAAATGGGGTTTTTGATCAAATTCACTTTAAAAAATTTGAGAAAAATAGCAGCCATTCGAATTTTCGAATGATTGTGACGAATTCAAAAACTGTGCAATACCAAATCATTCCGATACCCTAAGCTGGACCTCTCTACTAAAAAATCTTTCGTTCAGAAAAAACAAAATTCAATAGTTTCGAAAAGAAACCCTGAAAATACTCATTCCAACTATGAGGACTTTTAATTTGAAATTATACTAATTCAAGCGATTGAAATTTCAATTTGCATTATTTATAAATGTTCATTCTAAAATTATTCAATTTTTAAAGTATTTAATTTAATCACTTAACTATTCAGTCTGTAAATTAAGAATCCGTAGCTTTTTAAAACAATGATCATTTTTGACCATAAGGTCTTTAATGAATTTCAATACAAAATTTTACAGCTTGTTGCAGAACTTTTAATCTAATAGTTAAAAATTTGGTTATAACATAAATGTTATAAATGTGGTAGCAACATAATAATTCAGGCATTAAAAGTGTTCATTTCTTATCCTGCAACTTTGGTCGATTATATTTCGAAATCAACCATTCAAAATTTTTCTACCTTAAATTATTCAACACTTTTTTAATTCAAGTTTTTTTTTATTTAAAATTCTTTTTAAAAATATGGCTTTATATTTAAAATAAATTAGCGGAATATTATAAAGAGTTAATTTTAAAAAAATTGTAAATTTTTTTTTTTCCATTTTTCAGGACACGTGCTAAAAATATTTGTACTTTTAACGTTTTCAAAAATTGTTTATTTATGTATACTTTAATTCAAACTGATTGCATTTGCAACAATTTTATTTACAAAAGTTTCAACTATTAAAATTTTGTAAAATCTAGAACGCTTAAGATAACGATTTTGGGCATTATGAATTAAAAATTATATATCTATTTAGACCATTTAATTTTAAATGATACAATTTTGAGGATATTCGAACTTGAAACCATCCATATTTTGAATAGGATTCTAAAGCTGACTAAAAACGATTAAAAAACAATGCTCGCACCTTGTTTGCACATTATAAAATGAAAAATTTTGTCCAAAAGAGAAATAAGGTCTGATTACGGATTTTGAAATGAAAGATTGTATAATTTAAAACGCTGTCATTTTTAAAATTTGCAAAACGAAATTCTTCAATCTCATATTATTGTGTATGATGTCAAGTAAAAGTTAAAATGATTAGATAGGGTTTCCTTCTAAAACTGAGATTAAAAAAAGTTTCCGGTGAACAAACAGTCACTGTCATTTCTCATTTTTTCCTTTAAAAATGTTTATTGGTTCCTTTTTCTGCTAATTACGAAAATTATAAACTGATCTCAAAGAGAATTAGAGCTTATGATAAAAATGTCCACTCAGTAGCATAATAAAAGTCAATTCCGCTTTTGCATTCATACTGTACTATCTGCATCATGTCTTTTTTATTTCTCTTAATGTGCACCGACAGGGATTTCCTTCTGGGATTCACTGAACGACTAATTTTCATTAAAAATTCCACTGATGCAATACGATATGCATACGTTTTTTTATCTCACAATAAATATTGATCAGTGATACCTTCGAGAAATCAGAGACTCGGCTCTCATTATCAATAAACGCTATAGTATGAAAAATTACCTTATGTGCATGAATATAGAAGCTCGCATGACAAATAAAGCGGAATTTTTTTCTTGGTGCATGTCACTCAGCTGTTCCACTTGAATTAATTATCGTGGAAAGGTTGTTGTTGAATGAAATGTTCTGTTTAAGAGCATATAATTAGCATGTTATTTAGAAAGAGAAGAACATTTCATCTCAATTGAATACGTTTTTTAAAACGTTATTTATTTCAAGTTTTACCTCGAGGAATCATTGATTTGTGATTTTTCTACGTACAATTGAAAATATGCTTGTTTATATTAGGGGTCGTTCGTAAACTACGTTGCTAATTTGAGGGGGGATGAGGGTCCGAATAAAAATTACGTTTAGGTACAGTGAAGGAGGGTGGAGGAGTCAATAAGAAAATATTTTAGTACTTTTCTTTAAACTAATTTTTTAAAACAATTAACGGAAAAAGTTTACTTTGAAAAAAAATTTACAAGTCCGCCATTTAAAGTTTTTTTTAAAATCTGCATATTGTTGATTTATTCATTAGAATTAAGCCTATAGAATAACAATGACTTTGAGTATTTGGTTTCGGATGGCTACAGAAGGCTGTGTGCTTTTCCGAAGCAAGCAACCTTTTTTCAAGGTCTCTACTTTGACATAAAAATTAATAACAAATTAATATCTTGTTTTAAAAAATTCTTGAAAAAAACGTCGAAATTTCGGTCGTTACACCGGGCTACTAGGAATAAATTACCTAGCAATAAATTTCAAAACTATCAAGTTTAGAAATTAGGCCTTCTGCAAATTTATTTATAAATCGCAAGCTTATCAGGTCGCCCAACAACTATTCTGGATATTGCAGAATTTTCCACCTTGATAATTGTTCAAAAATTACAAAACTGGCAAATATTCACTTTTCTTTATAAATTTTTTATTTATCAAATTACTCAACAATACATTTCAAAACTATTAACTTTGAAAATTAGGCCCTTTGAAAATTTATTTATAAATTCCAAGCTTATCAAGGTACCTAACAACTATTCTGGATATTGTACAATTTTTCTCACTGATAATTATTCCAAAATTACGAAACTGGCGAATAATGACTTTTATTCATAAATGATAAATTTATCAAGTTACCCAGAAATACATTTTAAAATTGTATTCACATTTTTTGTTTTTATTTCCCAGTGAGCAGAGCATTACCAGAGCATCACCCAATTACATGATAATCTGTGACGGTTATCGCCCGCAAATATGTAAAGAAAAATAAAATACTGTTATAAAAATAAATGATTCAAAAAGTTTCTGCATGATATTTATCTTTCAGTAATATTTTTGAGAAAAATAATTTAATCGCCGGGGAAGCATTAAACATTTTGATTTGAACCCACGGCAGCGTGGTCACCAGCCAGGCTCTTTACCACTGGACCTAGAAAGCCGGGACATTTGTCTAATTATTTTTGACGTACTATCGATTGATGATAGTCTCATCAAAAAGTCAATGTCGAATAAAAGGCTTTTTCTCTTTGAAAATCGTAGTCTTGAACCGCGGTTGATAAGATAGGGCGCCTCGATACATGGCGCGAAGATGACAGCTGACCTGGCGGTTGATCACAAACAAAGTTACAACACACACATAGGATATGTCAATTTCTGCATTTTTCTCCATTTCACGAAGTATTTCTATGATGTCAGAATTGTGAGTCAAAAAATAAATTTACGAACGATACTCGCCATTCAAATGCTTTCGTCTGCTACGCGCTAATTTCTGACTTTCTCAAAATTCATATATTTGTCGTGAAAATAATGATTCAAAGTCGAATTTAACGAGCACGTTTAAAGTTCAACTATTCTGTTAAAAATGAAATATATTTCGATTTGAAATCTTAGGAAATTAAAGCTTTTTTTATTGAAATGAATAATATGTTATCTACATTAACTTTATTTGAAAGATTTTTTTGTTCTATTATTATTTTGGGCTATGAAGTCTGGCAATTTAATCATGCCATAACCGAGGGGATTGGGGGAAAGAGGTGTAAAAATAGTCAAAATTGGTAACGTAGTTCATGGACTGCCCCTTTGGGTAATTACACCAATATTGAGCCACCCTTCACTGGTAGGCCTTTTCCTATAATTATCGTCTGAGAATATTAAATAAAAAAATTAATTAATTAATTAATAAGTTAAATATGCC
Organism: Druon quercuslanigerum; assembly: GCA_010014905.2. Taxonomy (NCBI): domain Eukaryota; kingdom Metazoa; phylum Arthropoda; class Insecta; order Hymenoptera; family Cynipidae; genus Druon; species Druon quercuslanigerum. Next base: position 7,108 of record JAAAKG020160523.1, on the reverse strand, counting down.
ATACGAAATTGTGGTTGATAGTTAAAATAATCTTGCTTACTTCTAGTGATATTATACGTTTATTTTTCAGCATGTAATTTAATAATTTTCTCCGCGTTTACCATAAATTGTGAGCAGGTAGGTAAGAAATTGTAAAAGACTAACATTTTTAAAAAAGCTTTTTTTTCATTTTTGTCAAACTTAAAAATCACTTACTATAAATATTTAACTGTGATTCTAGCCTTAATTGACTCACTACTGATGTCTTTACCCTATATTACATTTTTTTATAGATTCTACAGATTTATTTATGTGAGAATTGGCAATCTTTAGGTGTAAGAAAATTGGGTTTCTCATATAGCTTTATCGTTTTCACGAGCACGAATTTTGATGTCTAAATATATACTAGAGGAAACGTATTTGAAAGGATGGAAGAATTTTTCATGAGGAGATTTGAAAGCATGGGGGAATTTTTCATGAGCTTTCAGGAGATGTTGAGAAATTCGTTTGAGATTGCACTTTATACCAGATAGCCTGTAAAATAAGAATTCTTGCAATTCTTTGTAGTACTGATTTGGGTCTTATTGTAGTTTAATAAAAGCCGTAATAACATATCGCAGACAAAGTACAATATTTTTTATGTTTTCCAATGCAGGTGATACTAGAAAATATAAAATCTATAAATCATTCTAAAATGAATGCATCTAAACCATAGACAATCCCATTACATTTGTGTAATGAATTCATTTGAATGAAGATACTTAATTCTAATTCAAAAAATCTCTGTTCCCCCTCAAATTATAATTCTGTACGGAAATTCACTGTTTGAAAATGAAAGTTATAACTCTTTACGGAATGTCCCCGTCTCAAAGTATAAAATATAATTCTTTATGGAAATTCCCTGTTCCAAGTCGAAATTACATTTTTTCCCTCAAAAACGCCCTGTTTCAAGTGAGAATTATATGCATTTATAAAATTAGCTATTATAACTTAGAAATACTCTTTTCCAAAATTTGGAAGAGAACAATTTCAAATTGTAACAAATCTTGACTTGCAAGAGAGATTTTTTTAATTGCCTTCTTCTAAATCAGAATAAACATTCTTTTCCAAAATTCCCGTTCCATTTCGAGAATTCCCTGTTCCAAGTCATCTTATAATTCAAAAAGATATTTATTTACAATATTTTCTATTATTTAGAATAAATTCCCTTTTTCTGAAATCTGAAAGAGGGAAATTTTTAATTCTGTTAAATTTCTATTTAAAAAAATCATTTTCAAATGTACACACATTCTGATTAGGAAACACAGAATTTCCATAATGTGACGAATTCTGAGTCGAAAAAAGGATTGTTTTTGTGACTTGTCTTTTTATTAATCATAATTAAAATTATTATATTTTGACTTCTCCATGCAGTATGTAATCAAATCCATTATTTTTTATTCGGACTTTTGGTTTAAAAAAACCAGTCTGCTCTACAGCAGGTAATCAAGTTTAATGGAATCTGCTTTAAAATCCGCTTGTTTATTTTATTAAAAAAAATCGAACTGTCAAAAAATATGCTTGCTTCGGTGGTTGCGGTATCAGAACAACTCTAGGGGTGACCGGCAAGTAATGTGACATGTTATTTTTTAAATTAAAGTATTCGTCATTTGTCGCGAAATACTACAATTTAAATTGTTATTTAAATACTGTAAACCTTTATGTTTTAATTTCGTAAAGAATTCAATATGCACTGAGAAACGCTGAACCTCAAAAGTACACTGATTTGCTGTCGATTTGAGTTGCAGCAAAAATGAGACAGTGAAGAATGAGAATTGCAACGATCTTAATATTATAGTTTCACACTTGAAGTATTCTCATTTTGAGAGAAAGAATAAAATAATAAACTAAAATATTATTAATATTAAACTAAATATTAAACATTTATCTTCAAAAATTGCATACAGCTCAATTATTAAAATAAAATTCAATGATTAATCCCCGCAATGAGTTCTTACTAAAATTAACGTTGCTTTCTTCTACCTATTCCTGAAATTGACAGTTCTAAAAACCATACAACTTAAGAAAAAAATGAGGTGTCTCGTCTGACCCTGGTATATCATCCCGGCCCGGTCTCCCCGAACCATTGAATATGTAACGATGTTGTTGCAAGTTTTTTTACGTCCGGGAAGTATTGAAACTCTAACCTGATTTTTCAAACAGAAAAAACCGTAACTTGTTTCTTTACACGGAGTTACTTGAACTTGATTACATATTGCATGAAACAGTCAATATATAGTAACTCCTTTTCTTCAAAATTTGGAAGAAGGAAGTTTCAAATTATAACGAATTCTGACTTGGAACATGGATTTTTTCAAATTCCGTTTTTCTAAATCAGAACTAAAATTCCCAGTTCTACCACAACAATATTGTAATTTTAAAGAAACTCCTGACCAGTTTTAATTTGCACATTAGTATGCTTCAGAGAAATATCGGTCACTGTACCAAGTTCCTGGTTATTCCTTGGTTTTTTCTTCGGTGAACAAAATTCCTGGGCAATTACAGAAAATTCCATGTCCCAAAGGGAAAATTCTAATTCTTTGCGGATATTGCTTGTTTCAAAGTAAAAATTCTAATTCTTGGAGGAAATTTTATGCCTTGAAAATGAAAATTACAATTCTTTACGGGAATTCCCTGACGCAATTGCCGAATTTATGTTTTTTTACCGAAAGCCCCTGTCCCAACTCACATAATTCTTTTAGAAAAATCGCTGTTCCAAACCAGAATTATACTATTTTGAAAAAATTTCCTGTTTTAACTCAGGATTAAATAAATAAACTGGATAAATGAACTGAATAAAGTTTCTTGTTATCTCTCGGTCTTTTTCTCGGTGAACAAAGTTTCTTATTTAACGTAAACACCATGCAGAAGTAATAGCTTTATCCTTGCATAGTTTATTCATCACATATTTTATCGATTACATAAGTTCATGTTAAATTGTTTTTCTTAGTCCAATTATTTTAGCAGTTATGAACTTTACAGATAAATAATAAGGAACACAATTCCGAACAATTAATTAAATAACTAAACTCTTCCGTTTTTCTAAAAAAATTCATATTTCTGTACACCTCACATTAAAATTGTGTGAAGATGAATGGAAGCCGACTTAATTCCCCGTTAATTGACAAAAAATGTCTAGCCCTAAAAGGTCCAAAGTTATAATCCTCTGAAGTAGACGAATATCCCTTGATTTCGCTATAATTGCAGATTTTTTACAAATATTCCGCTTCCAATGCAGCCCAAGATAAAAGGAAAAGAGTTTAGAACTAAAAAGGGCGTAAAAATTGCATACAGCACTGGTATACCAATTACAAATTTTTAATATTTATTATGTTGTATTGTTATATTATTGTATATATGTATTATTATGTATGACGCTATATGTTTCCAATGCATTTTGGCCTGCTTAACTTAAAAATTGCATTGCATTTTTTTTATGAATTGGTTTTTGAAATCTCGTAAGTTTATTTTCGTCTAAAACTATGGCTTTTTTAATATTTCGTTTCATCGCATCTGAACTGCCAAATTGATCCGGGAAAATGGAACTAACATTTATTGCAGAATCAGCGTTCTCTATCTTGATATCTTTTGCAAACAGATTTTTCGTTTTTAGCTTGAGATGTAGTTTACAGAGTAAAGTTATCATCGAAATTTACTGTTTCACAATTCATGTTTCGAAAACAAATCCATAAGAAAATTAAAAGCTATTTTCAAGTTCAGCGGGCCAAAATGCATTATAAAAATATAATGGTACTAAATGTACAAAATGGCTGTAAAGTAGTGCAATAGTAAATTTTGATTGAGCTTTTCTTGAAAAACTGTAATTATAGCGAAATGAGAGAAAAGGGTCAGATTTAGAGGGTCATAACTTTGGACCTGTTAGGGATAGAATATAATTTTTAATTTACAGGGAATCCAACTGGCTTCCATGTATCTATAGAAAATTTCTATGTGAGGTGTATAGAAATATGAAAATTCGTAAGAAAACTGAAAAGAACAATCTTTCCTCGAAAAATCGAAAAAGAGCAAACTTATTCAAGCTACATATCGGGACATATTGTAGCAAGAATAATGTTATGTTTTGTTCTGGTGGCGAATTTTTTCCCTATTTTTCTTGTAAAGTATAAACCATATCATGTGCACTTACCCAGGCAAAAATATTATGTATAGTTTATACATGTGAAGTATTAAATATGAATATTGAATATATAAACAAATGAATATTATATATAAAACTTCACACTATGTATAAAGTATATAATAATATTTCTGTCTGGGTATTTTTAGGATATTTTCTGAAATTTTTAAGTGGTCCAGTTTCTGCCGTCTCTTGCAAACTTAGAGCCTTCTTTATGCTAAAATGAAGGAGTAACGCAAAAAAGAATGCATGGGGAACTTTTTAATCGTATCACTCGTTTTTCCGACGTGATAACTGGACTAGTGTAAAATAAACTTTGATGTAAAAAATGTTTCAAGATGAATTTGTTTTCGATTTGTTTTTTTTTTCAGGAACGTGGACCACGTTTGGTGGTGCTGGAGGCCCAGCCAATGAAGAAGCGGCAGAAGCCGTTGTCACTCTAGCGTACGACAGCGGAATAAATGTGTTCGACTTGAGCGAAGCCCACAGCGGGCACAAGGCTGAAATTCAATTGGGCCGAATTCTCTTGCGCCGCTGCTGGAAACGTTCCAGCTATGTCGTTACCACGAAAATATACTGGAGCACGAAGTAGGTAAAATAACAACCGAAAAACGTGACCTTAAGAAAATTGGTGTCCTTTGCCAAAACTTATTCCGCTCCTTCCTAATTTATGTATCAGTTCTCTTAATTCAAAAATTTCAAGTAAATTTATAGAATCGTATCTATTATTAACTTTGTGGATTATGTTGCTAAAATGGTGATAGGTACCCTAATGCGGGAAATTATCTACATGGCCAGAATGAGCGGCACTAAAAATCACTGATGAATCTGAAGTTTTTAAAAAAATCTAAAATTGATGGGACACAATTTTTAAATCGCATCCTCGATCTTATCTTTAATATAAGCCAATAAAACTAAAAAAAATCTTTACGGGTCAAACGACGCAGACACGCTTGGATATTGCTACTGGTTTAAATTTAGGAGAAGGGTTTGAAGATTACTTCTTGTAAATTTCAGATTTTTACTACATCTGGAGTTAAAAAATTCGACAAATTCGTCATTTTTTTTAACTTCTCGGGTGAAATACAAGGTCTGCCCGGAAAGTATCCTACCTCGTGCTATAACTTTGTACCTATAGTAGTTATGTGATAATGCTAGAAATAGGTATTTACCATTTAGGAGAGCCCTCTTTGAGGACCCCTACTAAGTGACACAGACCAGCGAATCTTTAGTTGACTAGTTTACTCAGTTGCGGCCACGTCAAACCACGTACGCGTCGCATTTCAGGATGACGGGATGCACCTAGTAAGGTGCGTGCATTAAATGTGATGAGTTCATAAGTAATTCTTAAATCAAAAAGTGACGCTATCAATTTAAAAGTAGTAGTACAGTAACGGCCAAAACACCTCAAAATTTGGAACGATTGCGAGTGATAACTCCTTCACCAAGACAACGGATCTACCCATTCATCTCAGCTAATTCAGCAATTTATGGCTAAGCACAGCCTGTGATTTTTGGCTGTTTTTTAAATTAAATTATCCTCCAAAAGGAAAACGAGTTTATGACGTAGAGGAAATAAAACATAATTCAATGAAGCAGCTGTTAGCTATGCCGAAAGGTGACTTTAAGAAGTGCTTCCGAAAGTGGGAGGGTAGCCAGAAGAAGATTGTCGTTTCCAAAGGGGAGTACTTTGAAGGGTATCTCATTTTCATTGACCAGAATGAACTGTTACTGCTTGTACACTAAAAGGTCGGATACTTTCCGGACGGACCTAGTATCCTCTTGAAGAAGTCAAAGAGCGTTCGGCGTGTAAGGTTACAAGGTTTCTAACTGTTTTTCTCTAAATGTATGACCTTAATTCTGATTAAATTCTCGTGTTTCAAACTCATCAATGATTTTTAGTGACGCTCGTGCTAGTCGTGCAGATAATTTTTGATGGTAGTGTATATGAACTGGAAGATATGTATGTATATTTGAAATTGCATGATACCAATGTGTTTATTAAAATAATATTATATCGCTAATTAAATTCTACACCTTGAAAATGCACATGCAAATAATGTTTTTTTTAAATTGTTTCGCAATATGTCGTCGTATACGTATATTTAGCTTAAAAAATTGTATTTCACACTACTGCTATTTAGTATGTGGACACCCATTATTTAGTATTAAAAATTTTTCACATTTAGATTTTTCATTCGATTAATTCACAGTTTTTTGTCTTAAATGGATTGAAAGCTATTTAAATTCTGAACAAAATAAGCCCAAGATAAAGTCATTTTCTCACATTTTACGGTTGCGTAAATACGCCCTACAATGACGGTCATAAGCCCGTCCGTCCGTTTGTTGAATTTTGGCATGTATATTGACCAGCTATAGAATATTCGTGGAAATTTTTTTGCAGCCGCCTATCTATTGTGCTTTTCTTTTTATCAGTGGTTAAAAACTAAAAAAACTTATGAAATTTGGCTTCTTAGGCCCCTATGCTGGAAGCTTTCATTTTAGTATAATTTTCTTCGGTAATTACTCAAATTAAAACTCTTCCGACGAAGAATAAAATTTACTAAATTATATTCTTTTTTTTCTATCAGTAGTTAAAAATAAGAAAAATATGGAAATTGAGTTTTTCAGACCCTAAGTATGCTGGAAGCTTTTCTTTTACTCCAATTTTCCTCGGGGATGGCTCAAGTTGGAGCTCTTGACACATGTTAATTTTAATAAACATAAAATTTTCTATGATATATTTTTCTTTTTTTATCAGTAAGTATAAAATATTGTTAGTTATAAGACGGGCGGGAAGCCCCTATGGAGCTCCCCTGGCCCTCAAGCTATAAAGCCTGTGGTGCCTATTGTGGGTATTATTATTATTATTATCACACCATTAAGCCGTTTCCCTTTCGGGGTAGGCGTGACTCACTCAGTAGGGAGGGGAGTAGTGTGAGGAAGGGGTTA
>JAAAKG020160512.1:0-29396 GCA_010014905.2 Druon quercuslanigerum | reverse complement strand
TTCCACTATTGGTTCTCCTATTTATAATTTATCGAAATGCATATCTAATATTTTAAAACCAGTTTCACAAAACACTAGTTGTTTTTTAAAAAATAGTTGGCAACTTAAAGATATTCTAAAAAAACATTAACGTACCTAAAACTTATTCAATAGTTTTCTTAGATATTGTGTCAATGTTTAATAGCATCCCACTTAATCTCGCTCTAGATTGCATTGAGGAAAGACTCAATTTAAATCGTAATTTAACAAAAATAACTAAGAATCAATTATTAATTACCACAAGAACAGTTTTCAATAGTACACTTGTGCCTTTAATAACCATTCCTATAAACAAATATCAGGCTGTCCTATGGGTTCCCTCTTATCTTCGGTAGATTCAGATTTAGTTTTGCAAAAGATTGAAAAAGGAGCACTTGAATTATTAGAATTTAGATATGTCCTATATAAAGATATGTTGATGATATCATAGCAATTGTGAAGAAAATCGCTAATTTCAGATTTTGTTATTTAAAGAAAAAGATAATGAAGTATAACAAATAAAGTTGCGGGTCAGTCAGTTTTTCTTACACGCTCCCAGCATTATTTTGCGGTATAAAATATAAGATATAATAAGATAAGATATGATTTTTTCACAAGTATTTCAGTCACATTTTTAGCCCCCAAATTATTTCCCATGCAATCCTTTCTTCCATGAGATCCGGTCGAAGCGTCATCGTCGCGGCTTCTTCTTTCTACCAGAGGACGACTTTGAGTACGAATGCGATGTCCTCCAAGGTTAAAACGTCACGCTGTCCAGTCATCTTTAAACTACTTTTTAATATCCCAGCATTGGTAGAGCCTGGGGTGACACGAAAAGATGAGGGCAGTGCACGACTACCTGGTTATGGTTCGAAGGAGTATTTAATAGCTGATCCTCACGGCCATTACTCGGCGAATTCTTCTGAACCCTTCAGCATCTCCAATCCGCAGTAGTCATCCTTATGTCCTACCGTGCTACCAAATGCCTCCAATTTTCATCCTGCACTGTCTTCAACTCTCAAATGTCACTCGACATTTTCCATTTGTCAGCCTTGATCGAAACTTTTCTAACAAATCCCTTGAAACTCGTTTTCCAACATTCTTGGGATGTGTGGACGGAAATTATTCTTAAGAAATGTGTGACAAAGAGTGTCATGGCACTGATAGATACTTCAAACGAAAGATTTTTGATACTTATGAGTCTTTGTGGACAACTTTATTCAGTGGATGTGGCAGGGATAAAGAGTATGGATCTTCCTTTGGCTTATTAGTCAGTTTGAGTGTTTATGTTTGAGGCCATTTCTCGGGAGGTTGATCAGTTACTGTGTTCAGGGCAGAGTTATAAAAAGAGTGTTTTGTTTCTTGCCTCTTTCTAGTTTGATTTTTGGTTAACCCGGAATGACATATATATCATATTGCAAAAATTATTATATGTGTATTAAACCCGCTTTAATATTGCTTAGTGTTGATTGCTTACATTTTAAAATAGTATGTGTAATTTAATGATTTTTAAATTAACTCATGAAGCATTAGACTCATTTTTCTTTCCTAAAATTACCATGAATTTCATTATTTTTGAAACACTCTCATTTTCATCATTCAGAACTTTAAATGGTAGGAATTTTTTAATTGTTTAGTCATTATAAGGTATTTTTCGAAAATATAAATTGGCTGGAAAATTGGTCACAAACTGAGTAATGAACGGTGCAAAGGGAAGGGACAAATTGGAATTGACAAAATATTCTTCTTTCATGTGTGGATAACAATATTGTTTTAAATTCTATCCAACCCTTTTCAAAGGATTACAATCATAATATTTTTACACGGTGTACAGACTTTCCCCTATTTCCAAGAGTTATTTTTTCCTTTTTCTCCATAATTTTTCCTTTTCCTCTTTATATATACGATATTTGAAAATACAATTGTTCGTTTCACCTCTATAAAATTATTCTATTCAAAACTGCAAGATGATACCGTGAGTATTAAAAACTATATTGACCATAATAATTAAATTATCACTTTCAAAATTATTTTAAAATTTTTAAATAGGAATAATTTCAAACTAAACCATTCAGGATTCAAATAATATTTTAGAGGTAAAGTATTCTTTCGGTGAATCTGTACAAATAAATATTTCTTAAATGAAATTTGATTAAAGTATAATGGTCATTTGATCGATTTTAGTTTTTTAGTTTACTGGTCGATTAATTCGGAGAGGACGAGGATTTCTTTCTAAAAGTTATTGACGTAAGACTTCATTCTCCATGCTTTTATTTTTTCAACAAATTTTGTAATACCAATAATAAATTTCTTATCTTTATTACTCTCATATTATTTTAAATAGAACACTTCTACAAATTCAAATACGAAGAAACTTTTAATTTTGATTAGAATATTTTTATAACGCTATTTGTATTTACCATACCAGACATACATTTTAAGGTGTAAACGTAACTCAATAATAGGAAAATCGACGAAGTGGATAAATCTGTAAAGTTTTATCAATGACAAGTTATTAAATTACGATTTAAAACAAGATCTTTAAAAAGTAATTAATTTAAAATATAGGTTTAATCACACGACTCAGATGAAATACTGCATATTAAACAAAAGATTCATATATTACAAATGTGCTTCAAATTAGTTTTTTTTCTGCTACTTTTATTTTTATATTCTCATAAGAGAAGGTATTATATTTGTGTAAAATTTGCCCCCCCCCCCAGTTTTTGTTAAATCCTACGTTTTGAGACCCGTTGAATCCAAAAAATAGGTTTTTACGAAATGTCTGTATGTATGTATGTATGTATGTATGTATGTATGTGTGCATGTATTTATATGTATGTATGCATGTGTGCATGTCTGTCCGTTTCCATGATAACTTTTGAAAAAATCAATCTATTAGATTGAAGATTCAAGAGAAGAACAATGTTTTTTTTTAAAACCGTACAAAATTATAAAAACTTTTTAAATTTTCTTAATAAATCAAAAATTCAAATTTTGACTGCATAAAAAATAATTGAAAATCAAAAATTACATTTTTCGATTAAACAATGCAAAATATGAAAAACATTCCTGGATAAAAATTATACATTTGAAAAAGATCTAAAAATTTGTTGCAAATAACTTTTTGATAGGATGCGTAGTTCTCGTTCTGATCGTTAAAAACATAATTAACAGCAAAAAAATCTGCCCGCTGGATGTATACATTCTCATTACAAATTTTGTTAATTAATTTCTTTTTCGGTCTTGCGTGTGGGCCATCAAAAAATTTAATTTCTTAATGTTCTTGATGCTATTTTTGTACTATTAGGACAAAAAGAAAAACTAGCAAAAAGTTATTCAAGACAATGTGTCTGTCTGTATGTCTGTCTGTGCGGCTAGTTGTGTGGCTGTCTGCATGTCTTTCTCATTGAGCGTCGTAAGCTTAAGGTCCATTTCGTTAACCATCCATTTTGGATAAAAATTAAAAAAGTGAGCGCATTTTGAATATTTTTAAGAACAATTTTTTTTAAGAATCAAAAATTCTCTGTACGGATGTTCATAGCATTCAAAAAGACGAACAGTTGATTTTCATGACTTTTTTTATAACACCAAAAATTACCAGAGTTATAACATTTACAAAATTCTAAAAAATACAAGAAAATGAACATTTGAAGCAAAATAACGCACGATATGGCAAAAATTATTGAAAGAAAAATGTTGGTTTTTGAATAACCCACAAGATTATCATAAAAACTTCTTGAATTTTTTTGAAAAACTAAAAATTCAAACTTTGACAGAATAACAAAATAATGGAAAATCCAAAGCTACATTTTTTTATTCAACGATTTCACAGTATTTCAAAGATTCTCAAATTTATAAATAGGTTTGCAAAATAAATATACAAGGTAACCCATTTTAATCTATAATCCCAAATATCTTCTAAAATACTTTATCTAAAAAGAAATGGGTTCAGCAAAGGTTGACCAGGACTGACTGATTTGAATGTACCATGAATTTTGACCTTGAGAACAATTTTGAAGATCAAATTTAGGTGAACCCTTTTTTTAAAGAGAACCCCTATTTTTGACTGCGGATTTGAATAGAGCAGGAAATTTCACGTCAAAAATGACCTGTGTCAAAAAGGTTTTTGTGACCTTGAAAAGGTAAAAAATAAAGGTCCAATTGCCTTGGCTTGTCGGGGTAAACTAACATTCAAAATGCTTCTCAAAAGTCGATGAAATGTTAAGGTGTACATCACCTTAACCATCATGACCTTCAGGTCCAAGACAATTCAGAAAAAGAGCATCTGGTCGTTTCTTAAACATTTTACCTTAATTTTTTACCTTTACAAGGTCACAATAACCATTTTTCCGCAAATAATTTTTAACTTAAAATTTTCTGCTCCTTTAAAATCCGCAGTCAAAAATAGGGGTTCTCATTTAAAAAAAGGGTCTTATCTCCATTTGACCTTGGAAATTTATCTCAAGGTCAAAATTGATAAAACAGTCCCCGTCGTTCATGATCCTAGCTTCTACCCTAGAGGCTTTAAGAGACTTTGTTAGTGAATTATTAGGAAATGGCGCAATATGGCGATGTGGAACACGATGCGATTCAAGATTCAATTGAGATAGTGTTAGAAAATAGTAAGGATGCTGTGTAGACCGTATGTGTATCGTTTACATCGAAACAAGAACATTGGAAATGAATTGTAATAATATATATTTTTGAAAATGATATACATTTTCAGGGACAACCTCGAGTGTGAAGCACAAGGTACGTACTGAGAATGCGCTCGATAAATACGAAGGAGCCTTAACAAAAGAGAATTCACAATAACTCCATTAACCTTGCCGATACTTTGACCTTTACTTTTAAAAAGTCTGTGCACTAGTGTGGGGAATATACAAAGACCGAGTGCCTAGCTAGAGGTAAATACCTTATCGAGCGCGAAGCGCGAGAACCAACAGTTGCGCGTGTATTGCGCGATGAGAATGTGCCCGTACGGCACATTCTAATTGTTAAAGTAACTATGATTTACAGAAGGTAGCCCGATGTGGCCCTGATCAGGACCACATCAGTTACCACGATTAGGGCCATATTGAGCTAACCCGATCAGAGCCACGTCGGGAATCGGGATAAAATTAGGTAATTTCACTACGGGTTTCAATACTTTTATCTAAAAGCTTGAATAAATCACTTCACTCTATATTTCTCTCGAATTCGAAGATGTCCAAGTCTTTATCTCGATTAAGATAAAAGAAAAAGTCTCAAACGTGCGTGCTTTTATCCCACGCGATTTATACCAAACTCGGCAGCAGAATGCAGCAGAATCATGTAGAGGAGAGGTTTTGAAGCTATTATGCGAAAATTTACATATGACACAAGGCATAACGCATATGTAGGCATGTAGGTTAGATATACGTACGCCTGCAAAACCGGAGACGCTTGACACGAGGCATCACATGGTTTGAATAATAATTGCAACCTCCTAAAGCTTCTCTCGTGAAATCTCAAGTTGCAAGTACCATAAATATTACACACTATTCTTCTCTTTTCCGAGGTGTCTTAAATCGATTGACCCATAATTTCTCAGTAACAATTTAACGATTTTTTTTTCATTCAGCTTTTGTTATTCTGTTTCATGTATTCATCAGAAGCCTGTGCCCCACAGTTGAGAATCCGGATTCTATAACCCCGCATACAATTTGCCTAGCCGCTTTAGGCCGATCGAGATGGCCCCTGATGACTTGAAAATCAGTTTTCGAAAATTAAACTTTTCAAAACATCACTTTGTCAGCACTTTCACTTTCACAGCGCATCTTTTATCTATCGACAAAAAAGTTGTATCCAGTCCAGAGGTGAGGGCTGTGGTCAAGCATGTCGAGACTACGAAATCGTCACCTATCACGTACTCGATCAATGCTAATTATATGCTTCTATTTTGTTAACGAATAATTCAATTATGGTAAAACTTTTGAGAAAACTTAGTTATATCCTACTAAGCATTCTTATAGCTGGAAGCTTGGGCTTACTCAAATTTACCTCGATAAACGAAGCGTTTTAAAATTGTCAAACTTTATTTTGATACTGATTGCCAAAAAAATGTATAACTTTTTTATTTAACAAAATAAATTAAGTTGAAACTGCATATTTTCTTAGGAACAGTTTGAAGGATATTGTGTTTAATTTTTATCTTAAAATATGAAGAACTTTGTTTTTCGGATTGAGTTGAAGTCAAAATATTAAGTAATTTTGCTGGTCTGAAAAATTAAGGTTTTTTTGATTTTTTACAGGAACGGTAAAAGATAAAACTTTTATGTCAAGAGAAAAAAGATGCGCCATGAAATTTTCTACAAAGTGATGTGTTAAAAAGTTATATTTTCGAAAACTGATTTTCATGACATCAAGGGCCAACTCGAACGGCTTGAAGCGGCAAGGCAAATTTTATGCGTGGTTATAGAATCCGGAGTGTCAGTTGAGCAATAAAAGTTTCGATGGAAAAATCAATTTTTCGCCTAGGCTATTTATTAAATGTGGACTTTTTTTAATAAAAAATAATTGTTTTTAAGGATTTGCAATTGTATCAAATAATTTCAAATGTATGTGCTAAAATATATAGCAATATTTTAGGTGTGCAAGCATCATTAAAAAAATGGTTAATAAATAAAATAAACATATCCATAATTTAGATGCTTTTCACAGATAGGCTCAATTTTTGACGGAATCACTTAAGAATATCTTTTCGGTGACTCTTTGTCATTAAAATTTTGTTATTTATAAAAACTATTTGAATAAATAGTAATAACTGTTCTCAATGTGAAAAGTATCATAGCAAGGAAGCCTCGTAATTAAATTTGTAAATTTCTTTAAAAATTCATTTTGGAAAAGACGCATAATTAGGGTAAAAATGCTAAAAGATTTATTTCGTCCGCTTTTTCAACCTAATCCCCGTTTTTGCCCTGAAATTTTTTAACTATCCTGAAACATCTAAAAAAGATCATTTTTACAAAATCTTCAACAGAAATAATAGCCATAAGGTAAGAAAATACTTAGAAATATATTGTTTTTAATGATACTGATGATACCAAATTCAAATATTTACTAAACGATTTGTTGGCTAATTTTTTAGATTCGAGTAAAGATACAATTAATTTCCGAAAGATGAATTAATTTTTTTAGTTGCATGTCAAAAAATTCTTTATGGAGGAATATAAATTCTTTCAAATATAATAAATTTAGGTACGTTTTAAATAATAAAATAACTAAATATGAAATTAATGTAGTTCATTCTATTTAAAAGGCTTGACTAATAATATAAATTTTCGACCAATAAGATAAATTTAATTCTACGTAAAAAAATAATTTTCAACCAAAGAGATCAATTTTTCAACAAAAAGAAGATGAATCTTCAACCATGATATTTTTTTTTAATATTTCAATTTTGTACGAAGTAGGATGGAGTTTTTAATATAGAAAAGGAATTTTCCGCATAAAATATAACAATTCATATTTTAACCAAAAAAATATTTTCGCTTTAAATGAAATTGAGTTGAATTTATTTAAAAAACACGAATTTTAAACAAAATAGTTAAATTGTGAACCTAAACAGATTGTCAATCAAATAGTTGAATTTTCCGCCAAAAAGGATTACAGTTCTACCAAAAAATATGAATGTTAAAAAAAAACTAATCAATCAACTTCTTGAATTTTCAAACAAAGAATATTTCTCTTACAAGCATGAAAAATAATTACAACTAATTTGTGGGTTTTGCAAGCCAAAAATTAATTAAGTTTTCTACAAAAACGGTTTGATTTGCAACCAAGAAAATTATTCTTCTATTAAAAAAGAAAACTTTCAACAATTAGTGAAATAATTGAATATTAACCAAAAAATAATTTTTAACCAAATAGTTGAATCTTCTGTCAAAAAGAAGAATTTACAACCAAGAAGATTATTTTCTATATAAAAAAAAGATTTTTCAAACAAGGAGATGCATTTTTCACTAAAATGATGAATCTTCAACCAAAAAAATTAATTGTTGACAAAATAGTTCAGCTTTATATGAAAAAGTTGAACTGTTATCCAACAAATTTATTTGTAACCAATTAATTGAATATTCTACCAAAACGAAGAATATTCAATCAAGGAAGTTATTTTTCTACCAAAAACAAGAATTTTTAAGCATAAAGTTGAATTTTTCACTGAAATAAGAAATCTTCAGCAAAAACTGAATGCTTGCCGAAGTAGTTCATCTTTTAATGAAATAGTTCAACATTCAACTAAACAATTAATTTTTAGCCAATAAGTTAATTTTTCTACTAAAACGATGATTTTATACGAACAGAAATTAATTTTCTTTTGAAAAAATAGGAACTTTCAAGTAAATAAATAATTTTTTCACAAAAATGATGAATTTCCAATTTTAAAAAATGAAGAAACTTTTAATTTTGTCATGAAATGGATTAAACATTTAATATTTCTTGTGAATGTTCAAATTATCATAGCAAAAAATCATGGGGAAAACATTCTTGGCAGATTCCGTAAAAAAACCAGAGCGTATTCTTTAAAAAATCGTCAAATATGGAATTTATTTATGGAAATTGTTTAAATAATAAATAATGCATGTAAATTTTTTAAGCTTTCATAGCAAAAAGTCGCTGAAAGGACATTCTTAGTTCATTTTGTGAAAAAATTTAGCATTTTTTTAAATAGCCAAACTCTACTTTTTTGTATAAAAATTGCTCAAATCATTAATAATTCTTGTAAAAATGCAAAATATCAAAGAAAAGAGATATCAAAATGACGTTCATAGTTGAATTTTTAACAAATACTGAGATTATTCGTTAAGGAAGCTTTTAATTTTGTTAATAAATGGTTTAAATATTTAATAATTCTTGTGAATTCTTTAAAAAATCGTCAAACGTAGAATTTGTTTATGAAAATTTTTTTAATAAGAAATAATAATTCGTGTAAAATTTGTAAACTATGATAGCAAAGAGTCATCAACAAGCCATTTTTAGTTTAATCCGGAAAAAGTTAAGCCTATTATTTAAAAAACTGCAAATTAAGAATTTGTTTATAAAAATTGTTTTAACAATTTAATAAGTAGCTTTATTTTAAATTAATCATTATAAAACCATAATTTTCTTTCACATCTTATAACAAAACTCTGCTAAATAAACTAAACGCACTAAATAACCGAGAAATAACTTTTTTTCGTTTATTCGATCGTAACGTAACATAATATTTCTTTTAAATTACGATTACATGCCGAAAATTATTTCCGGATAAATTTAGCATTCATCTTAGGCCCGGTTAAATAAATCCTAAAATCTAAAAAAAAATTACATCTAAAACGTTACAAAAAAATGTTCATGTTGTTGTTAAACAAAAAATCAACCCAATTTTTCACTAAAAATCAAAGTTAACCAATATTGTATAAATAAAAATTCGTTCATAAAAAAAAATATCTAAATGAAATGAATAGTGTGTTTCATTAGGTTAGTAAAGGAAAATATGCATTGAGCATGGGGTAACGTGGCACATGGGGTAATATGGTTTATTAGATATATGTTTTTGATGAAGGTAGTATAAATCGGACAAATTTGGATTACTGCGTGATAAAGATCAAGGATTTACATGACGCATGAGGTAATGTGGCACATTTAATTAACATGGAAAAATTTTAAATTTTCCAAAAGTGCCTATGAAATAAAACCATGCTTATAACTTTCATTTACAACCCATTCCCAACCGCTCCGCAGCGCCCCGAATATGATCGAAAAATAAAAAATCTAAATTTTTACGTATTATTCTTATTTTTTAGCATTTCTTGTCATCTTTTTTATGCAAATAATTACCATCGGACAATTTAAATATGCATTATGACTTTTTAAAGAATTTCCAATTTTCTAAAGAAATGTAAATTGTTCAAAGCATTTTTTATTCTCGAAATATGTAAAAAATAATTGTGTTTTGTGATTAAAGTGCAGTATTTGGTTTATTTATTTGAAAATATTACGCGATTATTCATATAAATATTTATTGTTTATTTTACAAAGTTTTAAAAACTGAGCCAAAAACTGAGCCAGAGATTTTCACTTTTTTAAAATGGTATCCTATGCTACTTAAAAAAAAATCATTTTGATACATTTCTTCTTATCCTCAATAAATTTGTATTTGTTTAAACAATTTTGGTTTGCTCAAGCAGTTATTTTTCGATAAATAAAAAAATAGAATAAAATAAAATAATACAATTATTTACGACTTTAAAAGTATTTTTGGAAAAGTAATTATTTAAACAAATTATATTTGTTTGAACAATTTTTTTGAATTGTATGTGTTCTATTTCACTGCATTTTTTAGCTATTGAAAAAAACTACCTGAGCAAGTAAAGATTGTTTAAACAACTAGAAATTTAATAAAAATTAAAGAAATGTATCAAAATTACATAATTATTCGACAAAACGTAACATTCGATACTAATTTAAAATATGATTGATATACCTGACTTAAAAATAGACAATAGATAATTATTTAAATAAGGATATGATGTTTTTAGAAAAATTTACTAGCCCAAACAATGACAAACAATTACATTTAAATCAGAAAATACAACTGCTTTTTTTTTGCATTTTTCAGGAATAAATAATTGTTTAGGTAATTTACATTTGTTTAAGCAATTAAAAATTATTTAAAAAGTCGTGGTAAATATTTAAATTGTCTATTTTTAATTAACGTCAATTAGTACTTAATTGTACGAAAAAGACGACGGAAATTGCTATAACATAACAATTATACGTTAAAATGTATTTTTTTATTTTTAGATCATATTTGGGGCCCTGTGGGTAGGGTGAGGGTGTATTGGAAATGGGAGTTACTAGCACGATTTTATTTTGTAGGCACTCCTATTAAATTCCTTGAAAAAACTTGGCGCGTTTCGATGAAACCCTGGAACTTGAATTCAAATTTTCGAAAGTTTAAAATTTTACCATAATAATAAAGAGGGATTTTCAAGAGCCCGGTAGCACGTATTAATATTTGAATTTCAAAAAAAAAAAAACAAAAAAAAAACGATTATCTTTCTCCGGAAATGAAAACTTTTGAAGGAGTGCCTTGCCCAATAGTTTGAAAAGCGCTTTTTGGACCACCCTATATTGTCTTAAGTTTTTGGAATAGGTAGTATTGGTATAATTGGTACAATTGGTATAATTTTGTACTATACTTCTCAAAAACATACATACAATGTGGATCTATGTTTTTAGTTCATTTTTTTTACTTAGTATCCCTTTAAGATATGTAAAGATTTTACACAATAATTTAATTGAGTAACATTTAGTTTTATTTAAAATAATAAACTATTCAATCCAAAAAATTTGTTGTGGAAAAAATTTTGTTTAGTATTTAATTGTTTTAAATAATATAAATTATTATAATTGAACCTCTCCGGAGCAAAAGGGGATACGTGTGGATTTAGTCAGAGAAGTATTGTCCTGAAAGTCAATTTTAAAAATCGTACAAATTTCAATTTTTAGAACTGATTCTAGTAGAGAATTTTAAGGTGCATCTTTTTTTTACGTTGCAAAAATTTGTAAATTTTCTAGTTTTTGAATAAATTTGTAAAAAATAGATTTTTTTAAAACAAAAAATTTTTTTGGTAATTTTTGGATTCTGTTGACAGTAAATTACGTGTTAAAGTCTCCTTGAACTATTAGAGAAAGAAAAACGTGAATATTTTTATAAACAAGATAGATGTTCATTTTTCTTCAAGACTTTGTAGAAATCATGAATTTCAAAAGTCAAGCGGTTCGTTTATCGAACGAATTTCAAGCAACGGGAAACTTCCAGTGACAAAGTTGTTGATTAAGGTTCAAAGAAGTTTTCTGAAAAGGTTTAGATCAATCGCATTAATGGTTGAAAAATTATGATTGTTTCAAATTACAACCAAAAGTGTTGACGCTGCCCTCTGCACGTGCCTCCTAGGCTACGAACGAGATCCTAATAGTTTTTATGTACTTTTTCTTGTTGAAGACTTGAAAATTTTTGGTAGAATTTTTCTCCACAGTAGAATTTAATAGGTTTAAAAGATCTCTCTGGGATTATAATATCTATAACACCGGCTTTCTTAGTTTTAGACTTTGTAATGTATTCTTTTCCCTAAAATAATAACAAAATAATGATGCTATCAACTTGTTTATTAAAATATTAAAATAGTAACTTTAGGCTACCCAAAAATTTTCCAATAAAATGTATTTAGGAAATCAAGAAAGAAAGAGTTCTAAAATATTAAATTTATGATAAAAGATTATTAACATTTTTTAATAGCTGTTATTAATCGTACCTTATTTCTAAAACATTTTTTTATATTTTTAAGGTATAAGTCTTCATGCCTATCTCTTTTTCGACCTCGATTCATTTTGAGATTCTTTCTTAAATTAATAGGGTATTAACTAATATAAACCTGTCTCAAAAGTAATACTTTTGCAGGTATTATAAGAAATAATCCATTCACTGCTTCTTTGCTTTATTTATAGTATATTTTAGAAGAAAACTACAAACGGATATTATTTTTGTTTTGGTATCCGAATTGACCTTCACGTCCGCAGAAAAACGTTCATAACCGAGGATGCACGTGCATACGGCAGCAGTGTCAAGATTTCTGTTTGTAATTTAAGACATTCATAATTTTATTAACCATTCAAGCGATTGATCTGAAAATTCCCAGAAAACTTCTTTGAACCTTGATAAACAACTTTCACCCTGAAAGTTTTTCGTTGCTTAAAATTCGCTCGATAAACGAAGCGCTTGAAGGTTGAAATTATTGATTTTGGCAAAGCCTCACAAAAACATTAACAACTTTTTTTTAATATAAATATTTACGTTTTTCTTTCTCAGCTAGTTTCAAAATACTTGAAAATGTAATTTAGTATTAATTATATTCGAAAATTCTGGAAATTGACTAATTTAGCTCGAGTTGAAGTAAAAAAAGATTAAAATTTTTTGTTTTTGTAAAATCTAGTTTTTACCAATTAATTCAAGAACTGTAAAACCTACAAATACTTGTTAAAGGAAAAAAATATGTGCCTTAAAATTCTTTACAAGTACCACTCTTTGAAATTAGCATTCAAGCAATTTTAAAAATAGACTTTCTGGATAATAATTCTCAGGCTGAATCCACGCGTATCCCCTTTTGATCCAGAGAGGTTCAATTATAAATTCTTTAATATTTTAATTAAGGTTTAGTTGAATTGCAGCTTCATTAATTACCATTACATTTTTTTTAGAGTGGACAAAGTTTAGCGTGTGGAGTGTAAAAAGCGTGACTTAAAGAACGTAAAAGGACGGAAAGGTGTAGTTTTAGAAGACATTACCAATAGAGCGAAAAAAGAGTGGCCTAAATAAAACATGATTAGATAAAGAGGAAATATTCTACGAGCAATATTTTTAATAAATAAATAATTGCCTCAAGAAGGTTGAAAGGATTTAAAAGACAGAGGGTGTAAGGCTAGTTGTAGAAGTTAAGGAAAAACAGTTGTGAAGGCGATTGCATGGGCTAGAGGTCAAGGAGTGTAGCAAGGGTTGCATGTGTTATAATTCAGGGGTAGTGTGGCGGGTCGCAGAAGTTAAGGGACAAAATTTGTGTGGTGGGTTTTAGGGATTAAGGGGCAGAGATTGTAAGGAGGGTTGTAAGGGATTGTAAGGTCTTATTATACCATAGATAAAATTATAGAATTTATTTACAATTTTGCAATTTTTTAAATATTTCCTGTATAATGACAATTTTAAATTTGCTATCCCCATGTATTTAGTGGCACTTTGAAGAGAATTAAAAAAAAAGTTAGGGAAAAGAGAAGAAAGTGGTCGGAAAATATAAAACAAAGCGACATTCTCGTTTACTGGAAGCTTCTTTTGTAATATAGCAGTGACAAATTGGTATCAAATACACGCAACGCTGCACACTGTAATTGATCATCTTGTGTATCATTACACCCACTTTTTCTCTTTGTTTTCTGGATGCCGCTTATTAGCGGCTGCGCTTTCTGGGAATATGTTCGCAAGAGGTAGCCCGCCAGGGTGTTACGGTCCTTTCGGAAAAGATGCTGTCCTTTCTGTAACACGCAACCTCTTCGAAATTATGGAATCGCGCCGATCACAGGAAGAACATTTTGATAGCCTTGGTTACCAGACCTCAAGGTCTCTAGTCGAGTCAACATCTCTCCTTTAAATCATCCACTTCCTCTAACAATTATTTCATGTTATTCGTTATTTATAATTGCTTCTATTTTTATGGATAATTAACGTAATGAGTTCTTCTTTACAAGCCTGAACAAAATGAGTCTAAGCAGTCGATACGCATCTATCAGAAAAGGTTTTGTAGTCTTTTTAAATCTATTATTTCACTCAAAAGAAAATATCAAGTGCAAAAACAATCCTTTCATCTTAACGCCACATTTAACTTCCAGCTTTTTTTTCTTTATTTCCCTTTCTCTTCCCTAATTATGTCACCTATGGTTTTCATTCCACACATAAAAACTGCTTCCATACCTCCTAGACTTTCCCATTCTTCCTCTCATCTTTAGTTTCTTATATTCCCTTTCTTTCTCTCCTTAGGCTCTTCTACTCAAAAGTGATTTTTCTATTGGCAAAACTGATTCACATCCTCAAAATAATCTCATAAATTTAGCTTGTCCTCGACTTTGGCTCTTCTTTTCTTGCTTTTCTCTTTTTCTCTTTCCTAATCAAATTCCTCTTCTTCACTTCCATTCTCCTCCCTCATGCTTGCTGTCTTGCGTTCTCATTCCACTGACCCTATCTCTTTTCTCTCTCTTCTATGCTTTCCTGTCTCCTCTATTTCTATCCTCTTTTACTTTTATTCCTAACACCTTTTCTGTCTCTTTGACTTTCCTCTATCCTTTTACCATTCCCTACTAAACACTAATTTTTTTATGACGAAAGAGATACTTCAGGTTTCAATCGTGTACAAAACTACGAATTTTGCTGACGTTTCGTGAACATTGCAGTTCACTTCTTTAGGGCTAGCTTGAAACTAAGGTTTCAGGTTATGCTTTTCTTATGTATACTCTCTTCAATGCATGTGATTGGCCAGAGCACTAAATCTATTACTAATTTTCTTATTCACCCCACTTCCTCATGCCCTTCTCATCATGTAAAACATTTTTCTTTTCAACGACTCTATTCTATTCCTCTCTTTTCTTACCTTCTCACAATTTCAACTTTCCGACAATCTTTTTACCCTATTTTTCTCTTTTACTCTCACCTATTTTTTTCAAATACATCATCCTTTCCCCTATTATTGCCACCTAAACTTTTAATTTTATTTATAGTGTATATATAGTGATCAGGCAATTTGAAATTCCCGGGGTTCACCGACCACATTTTTTTCTCTACGAATTTAAAAGTGTATTTGTAATTTTTTTTACACTTAATGTAAAAGAAAACATTTTCGATCAGAAGAGAAATTTTCGGAGTTTTGCCGATCTTCCAGTCTGGTAAGGGTTGTTATTTAAAACCTATAAGGATTTTTATATAGAGCTAATACTCTCTCAAACAGCGTAATTGTTTATTTCGGGTAAAGAAACAGCTAACGAGGTAAAGTTTAGGTGTTTGGCAGGTAAGATTATAACCAAAGGGAGAAGAAGAACCTCCAGAAATGGGGTGACAGATACAGATCGGTGTATGGAAAATAGGGCTTGATGAAGGACACTGAAAAGAGGATAACATAGATTAGAGGAGAGTTGAAAGGTAGAGCATTAATTGCGGAGAGTATGGAAGTAAAAGAGTAGGAAGGAACGTTGAGAAGGAGACAAAGGATTAAGAATATATGAGTAGTCGTATAGAGTGGGGGAAATACAGAAGAGAGTAGATATAAAGGTAGATAAATGATTAGGGGTATAGGGTGAGACGATGCAGTAAAGTAAGGCGAAGTAGCAGCGCAGATCATAGCGTGTAAAGAGTAGAATGTTGAGCGTAGAGAGTAGATATTAGAGAGTAGAGAGCAGAGAGCAAAGAGTGGAGTGTAGAAAGTACAAAGTAGAGAGCAGTAGAAAGCAGAAAGTAGAGAGTAGATGTAGAGATTGAAGTGTAGAGATTAAAGAGTAGAGTGTAGGAAGTAGATATTAGAATTTAGAGACAGTGGAGAGTCTAGTGTAGAGAGTAGAGAGTAGAGAGTTAAGGGTAGAGCGTAGAGGATAGAGATTAGAGTGTAAGGAATAAAAAGTAGAGAGTAGAGGGTAGAGGGTAGAAAGTAGGGGGTAGAGTGAAGACAGTGGAGAGTATAGTTTAGAGAGTAGAGAGTAGAGAGTAAAGGGTAGAGCGTAGAGGATAGAGATTAGAGTGTAAGGAATGAAGAGTAGAGAGTAGAGGGTAGAGGGTAGAGAGTAGAGGGTTGAGAGTAGGGGGTAGAGAGTAGAGGATAGACAGCAGAGAGTAGAGAGTAGATGTAGAGATTGAAGTGTAGAGACTAAAGAGTAGAGTGTAGAAAGTAGAATTTAGAGAGAAGAGAGTGCATAGTAGATAGTAGAGGGTAGAGAGTAGAGTGTAGAGAGTAGAGAGTAAATGGAAGAGCGTAGAGGGTAGAGAGTAGAGTGTCAGGTATGAAGAGTAGAGAGTAGAGATTACCGAGTAGAGAGTAGAGAGTAGAGTAGAGAGTGGAAGGTAGATGGTAGAGAGTAGAGGGTAGAGGGTAGACAGCAGAGAGTAGAGACTAGTAGTAGAGAGTAGAGAATAGAGAGTAAAGGGTAGAGTGTAGAGGATAGAGATTAGAGTGTAAGGAATGAAGAGTAGAGAGTAGAGGGTAGAGGGTAGAGAGTAGAGGGTTGAGAGTAGGGGGTAGAGAGTAGAGGATAGACAGCAGAGAGTAGAGAGTAGATGTAGAGATTGAAGTGTAGAGACTAAAGAGTAGAGTGTAGAAAGTAGAATTTAGAGAGAAGAGAGTGCATAGTAGATAGTAGAGGGTAGAGAGTAGAGTGTAGAGAGTAGAGAGTAAATGGAAGAGCGTAGAGGGTAGAGAGTAGAGTGTCAGGTATGAAGAGTAGAGAGTAGAGATTACCAAGTAGAGAGTAGAGAGTAGAGTAGAGAGTTGAGGGTAGATGGTAGAGAGTAGAGGGTAGAGGGTAGACAGCAGAGAGTAGAGACTAGTGAGTAGAGAGTAGAGAATAGAGAGTAAAGAGAAGAAAGCAGAGTAAAAAATTTAGAGAGGTACGGCATATGTGGGGAGTCCGTGCCAGGATGAAGAGAGACTGCGATAAAGGATGATGTGCACAGGAGCGGCGTGTGATTTGATAGATTATGATACTAGAAAGCAGACTGAAACAAGATGTAAAAAACAAAATAGACATAGGAAAATGGTTGAGAGGAATTATTAAAGAGGGAGAAAAGGATAAAGATATCGAGGAAGTGTAACTTGGCAAATAGATTTTGTAAGGGACGGTGGTAGTAAATAAACGTAGAGATGCTTAAATTATAAGAGTTCGAGGAGAGAGAAGGTGATTTATAGCGTTAGCAGGAGAAGTGAATGCTACAGGAGAGAAAAGAGAGAAAAA
The DNA here is from genome assembly GCA_010014905.2 of Druon quercuslanigerum. Taxonomy (NCBI): domain Eukaryota; kingdom Metazoa; phylum Arthropoda; class Insecta; order Hymenoptera; family Cynipidae; genus Druon; species Druon quercuslanigerum. The sequence continues at coordinate 11,834 of JAAAKG020160512.1, read as the reverse complement.
ATAAGAGCTATGAGTATGTAGGCAGATAAGATATTACAAAATAAAGTATGTTTTTCGAAAAATAGAGGGGTGAAAGTTAAGGGATGAGGATTCCGGATAGAGGGGTGAACAAAGAGTTAGAGGAAAGTATTCAAAAATAGTACTAGGGTCTTCGCCTACAAACCCAGTCTGGATAGCACTTGTGCAAACTGCATGAACTGACAATCAGATAAAATGGGATCTCTCATCATCGAAAAATAAAAAATAGAAGAGAAGATTTGCTGAGAGGAGATGCATGCGATCGGGATGGCACGCGCAGGTTTTGTGTGCCGACATTCATTCTGCAATATGGCAGTCCTCTTGTCGAGCATGACTTTGAAGCGGATCGTTTGGATGAAATCCGATCGAGTTCGAGACGAGTCGCTCTCCTGCCGGCAGCAACTCAAAGATGCCGACTTCTTATCTCCTTCCGAGGTCAAAACGCCCCAGGAAGTTTTTCGGTGCACACACCGCCCAAACGAGCCGGAAGAGTATAGCAGGGCCACTGTACCTGCCGCATTGTGCTTTGTTTCCAGGTTGATTATTCGGACCAGATCCAAATCGAATTGCGAATCAGCAAGCCGACCGACAAATCGGGGTGCATATTATTTGATTCGCTTTCTTCCTCTCCACCTTATCAACAACACTCATCTTCCTTTCAAAGGTCCACTTCAATAAATTAGAGAAATTGTACCTAAAATCTTTAAACAAATCAAAGTTCACAGTACACCCTGGGATATCAAACCGATGCATATCATTCTGATGATCAGCTTCCAATCCATATGATCGAGTTGTTCTATTTTTATTGAAATTTGTCAGTAAGTCATTCCGGACAAAATGTTTTTAAGAAAAAAATCCTATTTTCCTATATTAAGCTATACATTTTCATTTCTCAGAAAATTCATTTCATTTATTCTTTCCAAAGGGTTTCTTTGGATTTCAATAATAGTTCCAAACTTTACTTCTGGAAGACTTACAACTTTATAGTACAAACAGAAAATGTTTTATAAAATGTTGACTTTTTAACAAAATGCATGACTTTTACTTAAAAATATTAAGTTTTAACTAAAATGATTAATCTTTAAGCAAATAAATATTTTGCAAAAAAATATTAATTACCTATCGAAAAAGACAAATTTTGAATAAAGTAGTCGAATTTTCAACTGAAAATATAAGTTTTCAACTCAAGACAATGTATATTTTCATTAAAAAAATTTTTTCACATAGAAAAACGAGTTTTTAAAAGTTAGTTGAGTTTTTGACTGAAATAAATTAATTTTTGATAAGAGAGTTCAATTTTGAACCAATTATTAAAATATTCAACCAAAGACATGAATTTCAACTAAAATGATGAATCTTCTAGTAAAATAGTTTACTTTTCACATAAGAATAACAAGTTTCTACCAAACAAGCGAATTTTCAGAAGAAAGTTTTATTTTCAACAAAGTTAATAAATTATGAACCAGAATGATAAATTTTGAAGCAAAAAAAATTAAATTTCCATACAATGGTTTAAATTTTAACTAATTATTTTAATTTAATTCTACAAAGAATAATTTTAAGCAAAGAAGATTATGTTCTTACAAAAAATGAAAAATTTTAAAAAATTTAGTGTAATTCTTAACTAAAAATATAAATTTTTAACTAAAAATTTTCAATTTTCATTCAAAAATATTATTTTAAAAAAACGAGTTCTTAACCAAAAGTTGAATTTTCAACCAGAGATGGATTATCAATGAAAATGATGTATGCTTAAAAAAATTAATCTTTAATTAAAGAATTAACTTTTTGAGATTAATTTTTTTTCTCCTTTCCAAAAGGGTTTCTGTCGATTTCAATAATAGTTCCAAACTTTACTGCTGGAAGATTTACAACTTTATAGGGCAAATAGAAAATGTTTTATAAAATGATAACTTTTTAACAAAATTCATTACATTTAATTAATAATATTAACTTTTAAATAAAATTAATTATCTTTAAACCAATAAATAAATGTTTGCGTGTAATTCAACTTTCAAGCAATTAGATAAGTTTTTAACCAAAAAAGATGATTTTTTAACAAAACAGTTGCATTTTGGAACTAAAAAGATGAAATTATTCCAGAAATAAATTAATTTTTTAAACAAAAAATCCAAATTTACAAAAAAAGAGTTCAATTTTAAATAAAGAAATATTTTGTAGTTAGGATAAAAGAAAAATTTACTACAAACTTTTTACCTAAATTGTTAACTTTTCAAAAAAATTATTAAATTTTCACCAAAAGAACTTAAAAAAAAAATAGTTTAAGTTTTAACCATTTATTTTAATTTCTGATTAAAAATATTACTTTTAAACCAAGAAGATTAATTATCTATCGAAAAAGACAAATTTTCAGTTAATTAGTCGAATATTTTTATTATTAAAAATTTTTTAACGTAGAAAAATAAGTTTTTTAAAAGTAGTTGAGTTTTCGACTAAAATAAATCAATGTTTGATAAAATAGTTCAATTTTGAACCAATTATTAAAATATTTAACCCAACAGATGAATTTTCATTTAAAATGATGAATCTTCCAGTAAAATAGTTTACTTTTCACATAAGAATAACAAGTTTCTATCAAACAAGCAAATTTTCAAAAAAACAATGATGAATTTCGAAGCAACAAAATATAAATTTTTAATGCAATAGTTTCAATTTTAACTAATTATTTTAATTTTAGACTACGAAGAATAATTTTAAGCAAAGGAAATTAAGTTCTTACAAAAAATTAAAAATGTTAAACAATTTAGAGTAATTCTTAACTAAAAATATAAATTTTTAACTAAAAATTTAACCAGTAGTAGTTGAATTTTCTACCAGAGATGCATTATCAATGAAAATGATCAATGTTTAAAAAAATTAATCTTCAAATAAAAAATTAACTTTTTGAGCAATTTTTTTAATTTTTTAAATAAAAAGATCTATTTTAAACCAAAAAAGTTAATTCCGTTTTAAAATAGAAAAATTCTTAACAAAGAAGTAGAATTTTTGACTATAAAAGATAAATTTTTAAACAAAAATAAAAACTTTTAATTTTCATTTAGAAACATTGACTGTATATCAAAATGAAACGAATTTTTTTAAAAAATTTAAATATAAATTAACAAAATGTACTTTCAACAATGGGGTTGCATTTTCTACAAAGTGGTTAAATTTTATACCAACAAATATAAATTTTTAATTAAAAACGGAATATTTACATTTCGAGTAAAAAAATAGATTGATTTTCAACCCAGCAGGTGCATTTAGAAACCCAAAAAGGTCAAAATTCTACGAAAACAGACGTCTTTTCAACCCAAAAAGATAAATTTTTAACCATAAAGAATTGACTTTTAATAAAAAATAGTGGAGTTTTTAACGAAAGAAATGAATTTTTAACTAAAAAGACACACACAAAACGAATATTCTACCCTGCTATTTTTTTCTCTTTAAAAGTGTTTTTATATATTAGTATAGTTTTGACTCATAAAATATAATTTAAAACTTTTTTTGAAAAATCCAGAAATGTTTTAGAAAATTTTGAATGCAGGGTGGGCGAAAAATGCCAATTTTCTAATATTAAGCTATAAATATTTACGGCTCTTTAAACTATTATTTTTATCTTCAAAAATTGTTCCTTCAGAAATATTTATTGATTTGAATTTTATTTTATTTGCCTAACGTTATGATTTTTCTTTACACAAAAATGAAGCAAATTCTTTCAAGAGTTCAATTTTTTAAATTCTAAAGTGCATAAAAGCAAAATTTTTTTGCTTCAATTAAATAAAGGTTTAATTAATTTTCAGAAATGGAAAATATTTGCCTTATTGTTATATTATTTATAAGTTATTGTTAATTATAATTAGTTTTTTAAAATTAAAATAAGCTTGATTTAAACAAAAAATGGCTTTTAATAAATAATGCATTTGTTTAATATCTGTTTATTCAAATTCATGAACAAAACTTATTTAATATAAAACGGCATTGCCGGTGGTTCCTGCGTCACTACCCTAAAATCTAAATTATTTGATCCTCTAATTGATTTGATGGATTATATGGCATTGATCTTGTTTCGATTTTGTGTCATTCTAAAGTTTTCAATTTGCTGTAAAACTTAAAATTAATTTAAAATTGTCGCAATATCTCTAGTGTTGATTTGAGTTTTGGGGCTTGGATGTTAATCAGTATTTCGGAGGTGAGTCCTTTTAAATTCTAACCTCCTTTATATATAAAGATGTATTATGAAATCAATAATGTTTTTGTTTATTATAATTATTTTATATTTAAATATCTAAGTCTGTTTCATTTTTAATTATTCTAATTTATGATTGCTTAATTCAGAAATGAGAAGCACAAAGTGAGAAATTATTCAGAATTAAACATTCGGATTAAATAAGTGTTCCTGCTTTTACATGTAAAATGATAATTATGATTGACAATAAACATATTACCTAGCTGATACAATATTTCCATCAAGAATGCTCCAAACAAAAAAAGCGTCTAAACAAGTGATTTATTTAAATTAACCATAAATTGTTATTGAACCAAGCAAATAAGGACAAACAAAAAGTGTATTCGAATCAAACATTTGTTTGACCCCATACAAAAGAAATAATTTGTTTAATTTAAACAAATATTTGTCTCTGTGTAAAAGCTTCACACAACATTTTGATCCAATTTTGGTATAAAATTGATCAAACAATATCTAGTATGTTCTGTTACTGTTAATTAACAAGAGAACTATTCCTATATTTCAGAGACTAGAATGCCATCAACTTTAAATAAAGTTTCTGCATAAATGATCCCATGAGATTAGAGCTTCTATAATTCACTTAGTGTCCTTTGTTGGTTTCTCTCATTCCTTAACAAGAGAAGCTAATGAAGACTATCTATTTATCGGCTACCGAAGAACGCCTAGTTCACGTCAGGAGAAGCTACAAAGTCGTTAGAGCCATTATTCTGCGGAATTAAGATGTAACTTGCACGGTCTCGCGGCATCAGGTAACATTAATCATTTCAGCCTACCAACCGACAGTCGCCCATGGAATTGTCAGCAGCCATGTCGAATCCCTATTGATGCCATTATGTGCGTATATGCGAGGTCATGGATCATTCAATGCCACCTGATTACCATACAGCTCACATGCGAATCCGACTAACCGATTCAAAGAAAACGAGTGTTGCATGTTCTTAATTTCGTAACGAGAAGTCCCATTTGCAAATTATTTGATATTTGGGTCGAGGATCAATTCTCAATTCAATTCACTTTCCATCAAGATGCTATTTCGAGACTTCTACCCTTGTTACAATGTGCGGATGACTTACAACTTTAGCAAAGGATATGTTTAGGGGAAAGCGGTACAAGGTAGATCGAAGAATTTTTGAACAAGCGACACTGGAAAAAATGTTTAGGTATGTTACCTACAATTCTTGCTATCCCGGCTGGAAAGTATTGCTGGATTCCGTCTTCCTTAACAGTTAGCTGTATTGGACAGATTTTCTTGCAGATGAAATATAAGTACAGTACCTAGAAAATTTAGATGTCATGGCTATATTTCTATGGCTCAACAAGCATAAGTGTCACGCCTAACTAGGTTCAGCTGGACATTCTAGGTGAAAAATATAGCTAAACTTAAAAGCCTATATCTAGCTGCGTTTTTTGTCTGAAGTGCCTATAATTTTTCTAGCTAATACGCCCATATATTCCTAACATAACAACCATACATATGAATATATAAATATTTTGTATGTATAAGATGCATACATGACTTAAGAGATAAAAGTCTTAAATTGAAAGCAACAAGTTTAAGCAATACATATCAATGTTTACAATAGGGCGTATTGAAAAATATTGTAAAGAAATTTATAAGGCTATACACTCACTGATTAAATGATACTCAAATTTAAAAATTTAAATATAATTCTCGCTGTTCCAGCTGATCAAAATATCTATTATTTCCGTTATCGTTTACATCATTGTCATTGAATCACTGTTTAGCTTATTCATTTTTTGACTCTTACAATCCACAAAACATGATGTCCGAGTGCTTTGCATTTGTTGTGCGAACTAATGCAAGGCAGTAATTATAACCATAAAACTGACGTTACAATTATTTTAGGTTAGAATTTTTAATAGATAATAAATATTTTTATCAATAAATTAATCAAAATTACAATATTTATATGGCCACAGAATCTAAATTTTCTAGGTAGAGCAATATAGCTGATTTGTCTAAACGGATTAGCTGTACGAAGAAACTAATTGAACCCTGGGTCATATTTTTCTCAGATCGAATTTTAGTTTTTCAATAACATATCCCTTTAAAATCATTTTTTCTGCAAAGTGAAGAGTCAGGTAATAAATTAGATTTATGTACTTACTTATTATTTTGTTTACTATAAGAAAAAGTGGTATACTTGACATAATTCAAATAAAAAAATCCTATTGAAAAAATAAGAAAACAGTTAATGCACAAATAAATGACAAAAATTGCCCAACAAAAATATATATTAATACCGAATTATAAAATTTCTCAAATTTCAAATAATCGCAAGATTTTTAATTGACGAAAAATGAAATATTGCATTTTAAAATATCCAAAGCTAAAATTCTCCGGCTTTTCATGAAATTGTAAATAAGGGAAACAATACAATTATTCAATAATTACTAATTTAATTAATATAATAATATTTTTTAAAATATAATTTTCATAAGATTTTTGGGAAAATTAAAAAATAAATTTTTTTATTATTTCAGAAGTGTCAGAAAATAATCTAGAAGATTTTTAAAACATTTTTTTATTTTATAGGGTTTGACAGAACATTTTGAAAAATTCGAGTCTTTTTAAAATAAATTTTCGAAAATGTTTCCCAGTTTTCAAATATTAATAATCTATTTCAAACATCTTAAATTCCTTAAAATATTTATAACTGACTCGAACTTTTTGAAAAAATTTTAAATATACAAAATTTAAAAAAACTACTTTATAATTTTCGAAATTTTCCCAATTTTTTTTTTTTAATATTTTTATTCTCTTGAAAACATTTAAATTATTCTAAAACGTCTAGAGTTTAGTTTTTCAATGTTTAAAATTTATTTTGAGTCTCTTCAATTCTACTAAATATTTTTTGAATTTACTCGATTTTTTATTTGTTTTTATTTTTTATTCTCACCAAATTGAAATACTTTGCTATAACATCTTTTAAACTCTTTTTCGAAATGGTTAGAAAATCTTTTGATATTTTAAAAACCCTTTTTTAATTTTATCTTAAAGTTCATTTTTCAAAATAAGAAATTATTTTTCGCAACACCCGACTCTAAAGTTGCACTTTATGTGCTCCTAAACAATATGTAAAGTAATTTAAAAATCTGTTTAAAATCTTTCAGATTATTTTTTGACAATTTTTGAAATCTGTTCAAATCTTTTTGAATAATCTCTTAAAATTAATTTTTCGTGAGTATAACAGCGGACGATTATGAGGTCAAGCCGGCCACTAAAATAATAAGGAAGACATTTTAATTTACATTTGTTTATTGTTTTTTCATACAAAATTATAAAAGTTACAACTTAAATAATATTTATATAATAACTTGTACGATTTATTTATAAATAATTTAATCATTTTCATCACTGTCTTCAGTGTTGTAGAATTAATGTAGAACTTTTCGCGAGTTGAACACAAAAAATTCGTATTCTGCGATTGCAGAAAAAAGTAGCATTCTCTTGATCATTTCGAAAATTAATTAAGTTGATACATTTATTTATAGGACTAGAAATATGTGCAATAAAATTTTCTAAAGGGATATGTTATTGAAAAATTCAAATTCGATCTAAAAATAAAATATGACCCAGGGGCCAATTAAAATGATGGCGTTTCGGGCGTATCCCCTTTTGATCGTCAGCGGTTTAATTGTTTTGTACATTTTTTTAATACAATAGTTTACTGAATATCACTTACTTGTGATACCAAATAATAATTTATGTTTAAAAATCTTAAAGTTAGATTCAAAAAGTACAATCTCTATCAATAATATTTTAATTTTAATGCAATACGCACTACATCTGCAAGCAAATATGACTGTCTTAAAAAACATTTTTGAGGTTTTTATTGCTGATTACTAATAATTTTTGTTTAAATTTCAATTATTTGCATTTACCGTTAAAAATAATTATTTTTTTAAACTTCATATTTTAAGTATATAATTCTAATCTTTAGTTGAAAACTTTACTACTTTGTGGAAAGTTTGTTTTTTGGCTGAGAATTAATTCTTTAAATGATTAGGTAGTTATTTGACCATAAGTTAAATATGGATCTTTTACATTTGGAAATTTAATTATTTATATAAAAATTGATCCTTTTTGTTACAAATTTATTTCGGTTGGATATTCATATGTCTGGTTGATAATTTATCTGATTTTGTTGAGGATTCAACTATTTTGTTGAGAATTCGCCTCTTGTGGATTGATTGAACTGTTTTTAAATCATAATAAAAATAATTTTTTGTTTAAATATCAATTTTTGTTATTGAAGATTCATAATTTTCCTTAAAAATTCACCTCTTTAGTTGAAAATGTAACATTTTTGTTAAAAAAGCGCTTTTTGGGTGAGAAATCATTTTTTAAACTGAAAATGTACATTTCCCTCCCCGTTGAAAATTGATATTTTGAATTAAAAATTTTTTTGTTTTTGTTTGTTCATCTCCGGAAAGTCGTGAGACCGGTACCTCTAGAGATAAAGGTTCTCTAAGTTCTTAAGGCTGTTGCTCTTGGTGGTTCGGAACCCACCTTAAACTGTAGGTCCCCCTCCCATTACCAAGTGAATGTGTAGGAGGTGTGTAAAGGATAATAAAGAAGGTGCAAGAAAAATGTAAACCCTGAGGGGAGAAGCTTCTATCCAAATAATAAAAGTTTATGTATTCCGTTTTTGACTAAAAATTTATCTTCCTAAGTTTAAAGATTCAGCTGTTTGCTGGAAAATTTAGCTACAAGGTTGAACTGTCAACCGCTTTATTAAAGATACATTTTTCAGTTAAAATTTCTATCATTTTGTTGAAAAATTAATTTTTTATCCGCAAAAGTAGATCATATATAATTTCTTACTATACCTTACTTGTTTTAAGATGCTTTGCAGTATTTTTCTGCTTGAACTATACTTTTTTTTCGTAACATAATTCTAAAAAATCCAGTCGGAAAAATGAATCGAACATAAATTTCGCAGTTCAAAAATATTTCAAATATCCTTACAGCTCGAAGCGTCCCTTATATAAAATTGCCTAATTAAATTAAATTAAAAAATAATTCACCTAATCCTTCATATTAAAAGTGGCATCTCCATCTTAGTAGTAATGTAGTATAGTAGGAATCGACTAAATTATTTATACTTATATTACTGTAGTCTATTCTCCATTACTTTAAAAAAAATGCAATTTTGAGTTTAAAGTAAAACGTAAAATAAGAGTAGCTTTTATTTGTTAATGGATATAATTCTTTTGTGCTTTTTTATCTTTTAAACTTATTAATTAATTATTAATTTAATACTCAATCCAAGTAACAGAAAGAAAAGTGCAAATTAAAGAAAAAGATACATAAAGTAAAAATTATTTTAATGACTCAAAGATAATTCATTTCATGCTTTTTATCCTATTGAATGATTAATTATTAGTAGCTGCTCAACTTTATTCACAATAATAAACTACCTAAAGATTGAAGTTAAATATTATTTACAAAGAACATAAATTTATTATTTATAAATTAATTCAACTTTGAAATTATAAATAATTTCAATCTTTTATCATCGGTAATACGACCATTTATTATAAAAGTGAGTTTACATCAACGACGTTTCGGCAACACTTTTTTGCATTCTTCAGTTAAAACTTTTTTTTAAAAATAATGTTATGAAAAGGTAAAAATATTATTTGAAAGTAAAATGTAAGAATACAACCAAAATTATTTCAAACGGCGTACTTACAATTTATCATTATGAAAATTTGTACATAATTAAGTCCTTGTTGTGCTCGTGTTATTTTTTCATTTTCCAATAGAAAAAAACATATTTAAAAATCACAGTTTTCTTTTAAAACACATGTTTTAACCACTATTGTCAAAATAAAATTAATAATATATAAGTTAGTCCAAGTGGAAGAAAATTTTTTTTTGACTATAGTACAATCTCTTTTAAAAGAAGTCATTTAGCAGAAAAACCATGATCTGACGACCTCGAGGTACGGCATGTTACTAAAATATTAGATGATTGGAAAATGTTTACGTACAGATTTATTTACAACTTTGAATAAACTGAAGATAAGAATTTTAATTTAGAAAGAAAAATTTAAAATCAATATTTAAAATGATCAGCTACATGTTATCAATATTTAACATTTCAGTTTGTATATTTATGCAATTTCTTTTACATCATTGATAAAAGTTGTTGCTAATATTTTCCTTTTGTATGTGTTTTTGGCTTTACCTAAAATTTTTATATTTTCAAAAGTGAAATTAAAAAAAATGATCATAAGCCAATGCATGTTTTGATAGGCTTTTATTTTGGTTTCCTTATCGCCTATCACTTTTATTCTCTGTGATTCTACTTTTTGATCTCCTGACAGGTGCACCGATGTATATCTTACTGCATTGTTTGCATTTGATTTATATTCTTTATATTTATATTCTGAAAAGTGTTTCCTAATTTAAGATTATTTTCAAAATAAGACATGATTTAACCACTTTTCTTCTTTATTGCTTTTACCCGTCCTATTGTATATTTTATCGATACATTCTTTTGTAATGCTATTTATTAACAATAAGGGTTTTTTATTTAATATTAAGGCTCCTTTAATTAAATAAAATTTTTGTTTCTAAAATTAAGATCACTGAGTTTTATAGCCCTATCTATGAGTAATTTTATTAGGCTAATCTTTTGACTAAATTCAGGATGTGAAATATACTTTAGATATTCGCCATACCATGTCTGCTTCCTCACCAAATCTGTAATGATGCAACCTTTATCTGTTTTTTAATGGAAATATCTAAAAAATTAATAGTTTTGCTATTTTTAATTTTATGCGTAAACTTTAAAAAGACCTCTATGTTGTTAAATAATAATGAATTTAAGGAAAAAAGAGACGAAAAATGGTTCAAACAGATTTCGGATAAACAAAGTCCAAATCATACTGTCGAGACTATTGCATTTGGGAAATTATGGAATTCTTTTTGATAAAAAAAATATTCCTGTTAACAATTTCATAGCTAATTTAGAAAACAGTATCCGAGTTTGGAATCGAGACAAATAAACATGTCAGAAAGGAAGTCACAACACTTATCCGAAATTTCATTTGCAATAATAAATTCAAAATTCCATTCAATTTATAAGAAATATAAAATGTCAAAAATTACAATTAAATAACAAAGACATCATGTTCGTAAAAGCTGATAAGGGAAATGTGTCTGTAGCTTCTAATTTCAATGATTATAGAGAAACAGTAGAAATCATGCTCAAAAATGCAAATTTGTACAAGGAAATAAAAACCTCTTTGGCACCTTCAATAGGTATAAAATGGAGAATAATTGAGGCGTCGGATGCAAAAAGGAGATATAGAATTATTTTGCTGGAGTGGGGTGGCCCGTAAGCTCCTAAAAATGAAGTCTTGAATTTTAATTTTTAAAATATATATTCTGAGTAAAAATTCAATTTCGCATCTTTTTCTCTTTATAAAAAAAGTTGCAGCTTTTTCATTTTCCAAATTATTTACGAAAAACTGTTTTTTCTCTGATCAAAATATTTTGATTTTTTTCACTTCAACTCGCAGCGAAATGGAA
>JAAAKG020160501.1:0-29397 GCA_010014905.2 Druon quercuslanigerum | reverse complement strand
AATGTATTTGATCGTTTATATTCGGGAATTTTTAAATTCGGTAATATTATAAGCTGCCAGGAATTTTATTATTCAGAAATTTTTCAATTCGGGAAAATTACAGTGTTGGCAATTTTATTTTCTGAGATTTTTCAGTCGTCCCAAATTATTAATAAAAGATACATTCTTAATTGCAAGTTATTTCTCAATATTGGAAATAGTTTTCAACATTTTGCTGCCATATTATTATTTGTAAATTTTTGTCACCATTTCAAAGTGATAAGAAAAAATTTAATTATGGGCAGACCTATTTTAAAGAATTCCATAAAATGTACAAGCTTTTTAGTAATTTTGAAATATTTAAAAAGAATACATTTGTTGAAGATTTTTGTGAAATTTTACAATAGTTTAGGTTGTATTTGAGAAGAACAATTTTAAGCTTTAAAGATTTCAAAATGTTGCGAAAGTGAATCTGGAAGATTTGAAGACATTTTTTTTAGATTTTCAGGGTTAAAATTTTTTGTTTGAAAACTGAATTTTGAAGGGCGTCAAGAAAATAAACAAATTTAATTTCTGGGAATTAATTTAAGTAATTTAATTTCATAGTTTTTTTAAAATTATTTTTGAAATTAAATTGTAAAATATTTTTAAAGATTTCAAATAATTTCCTAAAATTTCAAAACAGAATGTTGAAGATTTTACAGCAAAAATTTTCAATCAAGAAAGATTACAAAATTGAAACAATAATTCGAGTAAGTTTAGGAGATATTTAAAAGTTTGAAAAACATTACAAAATTATTATGAACTTGAAAATATTTGAAATAATGTTGCAATTTTGCAATATTAAAAAATTGTAAAAATAATTTGAGTAAGTTTAATAGATATTTAGAAACTTTAAGAATTTGTAATTCAAAATTTTAAGATTTTAAAGTAAAAGTTTACAATTTTGCAATATTAAAAACTTTTAGAAATAGTTCGAGTAAGCTAGAGATGTTTAGAAGTTTTCAAACGATTGAAAAATAATTAAAACCTGTAAAGATTTCAAAGAATAAACAAAGTTTAGATTTCGAAAAAAGGAGCTTTCTAAGAATTCTGGAAGTTTTCAAGAGAATGAACAAACTGTCTTTACATTCGCAAGCAAAATGTAAATGAATTTTTATTTAAAAAAATTAATTTTTAAGAATATTTAAAAAGACTTCAAAACTTAAGATTAATGAGAGCATTTTTAGTAATTTTGTTGTAAGATTAGGTTCAAGAAAAAAATTGCAAGAGATTATTTCAAAATATTCCAAATAATATTTTCTCAAATTTCGAAAAAGTGTATCGAACATTTTAAATCAAAATGTTATTTAGAGGTTTTGAAAAGATTAAAAAATAATACTAAGCTTGGAAAGATTTGTATAATTGTAAAAAAATTAGATTATTAAAGATTCAATCAAAAGCTTTAGTAGATTGAAAAGAATTTTGAAAGGTTTCAATAGAATACAAAAAAAATTTATTGAATAGACAAACAATTAAATAATTGATTTAAAAAAATTATGTTTAAAAAAATTTTCAATGTTTTTTACAATTTCAAAAGACATTTTAGTCAGTTTAAAAAATGTAATTTCTTCCAAACTTCTAAAAGTTCTAAATTTATTTTAAACGGATTGGAATTTTCCCTACTTTTTTGTAAATACCTGTAAAATAAACCAATTTTCGCATGTGATATCTTTAAACATAATTTTGAATTCTCTACAGATTCTTAGGAAAATTATGTTTATTTGACTTTAAAAAGAAAGTATATGCGCGCGTAGCGCGCAATTGATGATGCTAACAATTTTTAACTTTACAATAATTAATAATCCCTATATATTTATTTTTAAATTTTAAATGATTTGATAAAATAAAATTATTGATATTTTATATAATTGAAATTGTCAACTTAAAATATTCAAAAATGTTAAAATTTTAAATTACCAGTTTGAATTCTACAATTTTGAAAAACTTACTATTAAAAATTGAACAATTTCTTCCATTTAACTTACATTTGCAATTGTTTGCTGCCTCCTGAAAAAATGAAAGAGCCTGTTATTCTAGTTTAGAAATTATTATCGTTTGTAATATAAGTACTAAAATTGTTTAAATTAATTTGTTATCTTTCTTCAACAGAAAACTCACGTGTCATACATATTCGAGATAAGAATATGCTTTGACAAGACACTTAAATTAGTAGACTGTGACGGAATCGTAGGCTTCCCCACGGATTGCAGTCATTCCGAAGACGTTATTTATCCAGGAACAGTACCGCAAGAATTCAGCGTCGTCCAAATACAATAATTTTCTTTTTCGCTAATTGCCAATTAACTATTTTAATTTAACCGAAATAAAAAATACTCTGTTACTCTCACATCACTATCAAATTAAAAATCATCGGAGATTATCAGAATTATTACACAACAATTGTAAATATTCACAGAACTAAAAAACGAAAAATGTATCTCTGAATGTAACCTAAATTTTTCTTTTTAGAAAATATTGAATCAGCAATATTTATTTATAAGTAGACTTTCTAAATTTGAAGAACGTAGGAAAAAGGAGTTGAAGACTCGAACTAGATAGGAAGAAATTACCGAAGATGTATTTTCATCGCGTTAGATACAATTTGTGAATCAGTATTCAATTGCTCAATGAGAACGAGGCAAAAAGATAATAAAATTTTTTTACAATCACCGATAAGCCAAAGTCTTGACTTTTCTTTGGATTCCTTTTTTTAAAAAAAAACTCCTTTTTACATATAAAATCGCGGCAGATCTTTAGTCTAGTTAAAACAAAACAATGAATCGATGGAACGAAAGTTTCTTAATTAATGTTTCTTAAAAACTAATAGTATTCTTAGAGGTTTTCTTAGCTCACAATCAGCGGCAGCATCTCTGATCATTCTACTGCTTTTTTTTGGACAATGATTACGGCAGAAGGAACTAAACCTAGAAATAAGAAAATTGTTAGAACAAGTTATCACAGAAAAAGCTCGGATCGACTAAAAATCGAAAATTATGTTAAATTTAAATACAAAAATCGGCATTAAGAAATTCCTATAAAATTACAAAGTCGAATAGATTTTTAAAACAAGTCCACAAAAAGTCACATCAATTTTTTTAAGATAATGTAAAAATAGCAGTAACAGACACTGAATGATTGAAAGAATAACTTTATTTGTTTAGGGATATTGTATTTAAGTTATTTTTATAAAAAAGTTTTTAACAGTGATTCATTCGGATTGCAGGATTCTAATTATAGGTTTAAAATACTTCTTTACTTGGATTATTTTTAGATGAGAGGAGTTTATAATTTAGAATAATTTTGAACATCAGAAAAATTCAATGTAAACATTTTAAACTCGAAATTACTTAACAATTAAGGTTTTACATTTGAAACTGTAGAATTTTACTACGAAAATAAGGAAATGAAAAAGGGTAACGAATTCTTTTGAATAATATTAATATGGATACAATATTAAATTATTATGAAAAGCTTTAAATTCCTAAGATCTGAAGTTAATATATATGGAATTTTCAACAAAGTAGCTGAATTTTCAACTTGAAGAAATGAATTTTTAACAAAAGAATTGAGTTTTTACGTTTTAAAAAACAAATAGTTTAGAAACCAGTTGACTTTTCAAACAAAAAATATTAATTCAACCAAACAGTTGTATTTTCAAGCCAAAAAGACGAATTAAAAAAAAAGTTGAATTATCAACCAAAAAAGTTGAACTTTAAAAAAAGATTAATTTTCAACGAAAAATGTAATTGTTGATACTGGAAATAAAAAATTTTTTATCTACAACCCAAAACAGTTGAATTGAGTCGAAAAACAAATTTTCAACAATTACGGTTTAATCCTCAATCAGAACTGATTAGGTTTTAACCAAATCGTTGCGATTTTTAAATAAGAAAGATACAATATACAAAATTTTTAATTATTAACCCTAATAGTTGAATTTTCAACAAATAGATGGTTCCCAAACAAGAAAGATTAATTTTTTACTAAAACAGACAAATTTTCGACGAAATACATGAATTTTCAATTAGAAAATATAAATTTCGAAAAAGATTAGAATAATTCATCTTTCATTTAGAAAAAAGTTTTTAATAAAAAAAAAACAAATTTTTAACCAAAACAGAATTGTTAAATTTTGAGTTAAACATGATTAAAAAAGAAATTGTGCGACTTTTAACCACTGACATGATACTTGAACTAATAAAATTATTTATGGAAAAATAGTTTAATCCGTGAACAGAAACGATTAATTTTCCACCAAGAAAATGAATTTACAAAAATTTCAAGCAAAGAAAGGATTTTTTTATAAAAAAAGTTGAACTTTCAACAAAAAATATCAATGTTCAACAAGAAAGTTTTTTAGAAATTTAGAATTTTTTTAGTAAAAAAGATGACTTTCGAACTAATAATTGAATTTTAAACCAAATGATCGCATTTTGAAATAAAAGAAATTAAACCGCAACCAAAAACAGTTGCATTTTCAACCAAATAATTGAACTTTCAAGCCAATGTACAACCAATCAGATGGATTTTCAATCAAAGAAGACGAATTTTCAACAAAACATATGAATTTTTAACCAAATGTTTGAATTTTCATGACAAAAAGACGAGCCCGTTAGCAGAAAATTCAATTTTTTAATAAAAGGTTCGTTTTCAATCAAAAAAGTTGACTTTTCTATCTAAAAGAGGAATTTTCAATCCAAGAGGATGAATTTTCTATCCACAAATACGAATGTTGAATGAAAAATTAAAATTTTCGACGAAAAAACCCGTTGTTTTTAAGAAAAACCATTGAAGCTTCAACTCAAAAATATGCATTTTTATCCAGTCAACTCAAAACTATTAATTTTCAACCAAAAATGGAATAGTTCAAATTTCAGCAATTAAAATTAATTTTTAACAAAACATAATTTTCAACAAAATAGTTAAAATTTACAACCAAGAAAGATAAATTTTTAACAAAACAAATCAACTTTTTACGAAAAAGATTAATGTTCAACAAAAAAAGATGAATTTCGATGAAAAATTAAATAGTTGAAAATTCAACTATAAAAACCATCAATTTTCAACAAAAAATCGATTAGTAAAATTTACAGCTAAGAAAATTTTAGACCCCCCAAAAAAATGTTGACCAAATAGTTTAATCTTTAAGCAATAAAATGTATGTATCCAATTAAATGTTCACACAAAAAATATCACTTTTGAAGGAAATAGATGAATTTTCAACAAAATAATTGAACTTTCAACATAATAGTCCATTTTTAAACCAAATTGTCTAATTTTTAACCTAAAAGAATGAATGGATTTTTTTTCGGCAATAAAAAAATTGAAAAAAATCGAATTTGAGCGTCTTCCGACTTAAAAATTTCGAATTTCTAAGTCTTTAAATTTAAAAAAAAAAACTAAAACATCGCATACAGATTCAAGAAATTGTTCGATTTCTAACGTTATTAATTAAAAATTTTCCAAGTATAAAGCTTTATGAGAAAATATTCCATTTTTAATGTTTATAATTTAAGTGGTACAACTCGTTTCTAGTTTTTTAATTTCAATGGTAAAAGTTTCATTTTGGTTAAAATTAAAAGACGCATTTTTTCGAAAAAGTCGAAAGAAGGAAAAAAATCGCACGATCCTATCACTGGGAATATCAAAGTAAATAGTTCAAATAATTCAGATCTCCAAATAAATATTTTTTATCCAAACAAATTTTGTTTCTTTCGCATACAAAAACCCTTGTAATATCAGTCAATGATCAATCAATTCGACATGTTTATGAATTATTATTATATTATTCAATAATTTAATTTAATTTAATCGAGGACAAAAATTCCCAGTCATTTCACGGTTACTAACAACTTTTGACGGTCATTGAAATAAAAAAACCGAACTTTAATTTGAAGTAATAAAGATTGAACTGCAAATTAAAACACTGAAAGTGGAACTTTTTTAATTTTACACTTTTAGAATTGAAGCTTACAAAAGTTTTTGTTTAAAAAAAAATGTATTCAATCGCTCGATAATTTACACGTATAAAATTAAATATTTTTTTTTTTTTTCAATTGAAAAATTTCAAATTGAAATGTAAATCTTTAACTTTTTAACTTTATAATTTATACAGTTCAAAGATTTATGAGAATGACTGAAAAAACAAACAAAAATATTCCCGAATAATAAAATTTACGACACTATATAATATTACCAAATTTGACAATTCTCTAATAATTAAATTTGCGTCATATGCTAAAAAATTTAAAAAAATGTTCTCAAAAATCGAATTATTACGTTTCATTTTTTTTTAACTTCTAGGTACCTCAGAGTTAAATTAAATCCAGCAAAGTTTGTTTCAAAAATGTTATTAAGTTCGGAGAAGATTACGGCAAAAAATTTCTTCTTTCGTATGAGGCGCACATGTTTTTAAATTCCATTCATGATCCAATTTGTATACAATTATTGTTATTTTAAATACAAGCAACAATTTTAAAAACTTTAAATATATACAAAGAATTCTTTGATAAAAATATTGGATTATTTTATTTTTAATAAAGAAATAATATTAATTAAAAACCCATTTTTTTCATTCTTTAAATTAAATTGAAGAATGAACCAATAAATTTTCAAATTCGTTAAAATGATATCTTTTTAACCAATTTTAATTTAGAAAAATAAAAAATTGTACAATTAAAAATTTTTATTTTAAGTGCATACTTCAAATTAAAAGTTAAATTATTTTAATTTAAAGTTCTTGCAAATTGATAATTATTTAATGGTTATTTATACATCAAAATTTGTTTTTATTTTGAAATATTTTTAAATAATCTCTTTAAATTATTTTTTCAACATAAGAAATCATTTTAAATTTTCACAAGAATCTTTGAAAAAAATTCTTGTCATGAAAGCTTTCAAAACTCCTGAAGAGCATGAAAAATGTATTTTGAAATCTTCATAAATCTACATTTTGTTTAAAATTTTGCTAAATCTTTTCAAACCTTGAATTATTTTTTAATTTTGTTCAAAAAATTTAAATATCTTTTAAAATGATTCCAAGTTTTTGTAAAACGTTTCAAAAACCCTGAATGACCAAATACGCCTTTAAATCTCTCTAGAATCTTTTTTTTGCAGTTTTGAGAATCTTTTGAAATCTTCACTAGGAAAATACTCAGTGAATCATTGCTAAATACTAAAAATTATTCTTTTTGTGAATAAAGAAATTTCAAATCGAATAAGTTAAAAATGGAATATTTTAGACTAAAAAAATATTTTAGTAGTATTTGAAATTTAATAACGGTTCATATTAAAATATCCGTAATTAATTTTTATCTGCAGTTGATCAACTTAAAACGTTTTTTTATACAAAAATTTCAATTTTAAACACTTATAATTTGGATTTCTTTAGGACTTCAAGTCTTAAAAACTGCATTTCAAACTTCTTTTAATTAAAAACGTACCTCTAAAAATGAGGATCTAAGATGGGAAATTTTTTAAGTCAAAGATTTTAGAATTACCCATCGTAAACTGAATGATTTCATAACTGAAAAAGTTGCAATCGAACTAATTTTAAATTGCATTATATCATGGGATATGAAATTTGTGCTATTTCAAGTGATTGTATACGTTTTTCTCAAAAATCTTTCTAAAATCCCTGTTCAAAAAAAAATCAGTCATTTCTCCCGGTCTGGAAAAAGTCCCGGTTATTTCCCGGTCAAGAATTCAAAAATAATATACGGAATTCACAGGAATTTATAAAAATTCAAAGGAATTCGAAATAAAATACTAAACTTTTAAGTATCCATAAAATTGAGATATCAAAATACGAAATAATTCTCACCGAGAACATCTAGAGGCGTCTCGTAGTCATCCTCTGTGAAGACTTTTCTGGGAAAATTCGTCATTAGATTAAAAGGACCGATGTCGTCTTTTCGGTTCATGTCGATGAAAAGTCTCACTGCAGACAGTTGCTCCTTAGAACCGAAACTTTGCATCATCGTTTGCCCATTCGTAAGTCTTATCTAAAAAAAATAATTTGATCAATTAATTTGGTTCCATTAGTTACCATAACAGGGTGTCTAAAAAAATGTCAAATTCTGAAAAAAATCCCTGACAATTACAGGATTTTTCAGGCATCGCATTTAATTTAAACAATTCTGACCATTAAACCCTTCAAAGCATTATATAATAACTTGAATAATTGCTTTAATTATCTACCTGTGAATGGTTAGAATTTAATTAACTAAATTTCCTTTAAAAAGTCCTAAAATTAAACAACAAAAACAGGAAAAATTGAATTTTAAATTCTGCTAAGTAAAATTAACGTGGATACTATAATAAATACAATTTAAGCGCTTTAAATTCCTACAATTTCTAGTAAAAATATTGTATTATCAGCGAAATAGATGAAATTTTAAACAAACAGTTGAATTTTCAATAGAAAAAATAAAAAAAAATTAATTTTCTAGAAAAAATACGAATTTTCAACAAAATAGTATAATTTTCAATTGAAATAGATTTTTTTTAACAGAACAGTAACATTTGTACTAAAAAAATATTAATTTTGTACCAAAAGAAGATGAATGTTAACACATAAAAAAAAAATTAACAAAAGAGTTGAAATTTTAGCCCGAAAATATAAATAATCAACAAAATAAAAATCATCTTTTAATCAAATGGTCGAATTTTTAAGCCAAAAGAATTTTTTTCTATGAAACATATGAATTTTTAACCCGAAAACAGGAATATCAGACAAAAAACTAAATTTCAATCAAACAGATAAATTTTCAACAAAATAGTTGAATCCACAATCAGAAATGATTAAATTTCAAATAATGAAAATATGTATTTTCAAAAACAAAATAAATTTTAAACAAAAAGTTGAATTTTCAAGAATAAACTTGAATCTTCAACCAAAACAGATTAATCTTTAATCAAACTGTTGCTTTTTTATCCCGAAAATTTGAATTTTCAACAAAAAAGTACGATTTCAACAAATTAATTCAAATTTTAATCTAACTAGATTAATTTCTAAAAAACAAAAACACGAATTTTTAACCACAAAAATTAATTTTTAACCACACGTTTCAAATTTTAACCAAATTGTTGAAATAGTAATACAAAATGACAAATTTTCTACTAAAAAGTGGAATTTTTAATCTGAAAATATGAATTTTCAGCAAAGATTTCCAGGCTTTCCAGATGAATTTGATTACAAAAAAGATTAATTCTCAACAAAAAAATGCGAGAATTGAATTTTCAAATAAAAATTTTCAGCTATAAAAATGAAATAATCAAACTTTCAGTTAGGAAAATTTATTTTAAGGGAAGAAGGAAGGTTTTTTTATCCCAAAAATATGATTTTTCAACCAAAAAGTTGGATTTTAACAAAATAGTTCAATCTTCAACCTATCCAACCAGATTAATTTCTGAGAAACGAGAACATGAATTTTCAACAAAAACAAAATTAATTTTCAACCAATCAGTTACATTTTAAAATAAACTGTTGAAATTTCTACACAAAAAGACGAATTTTCTACAAAACAGTTGAATTTTTAATCCTAAAATATGAATACTCATGAAGATTTGCAGATTTTTAAGATGAACCTGATTAATTAAAAGAGATAAATAAAAAACAATATTACAAAAAAGACGAAATTTTAACAAAATACATGGATTTTCAACCAACTAGTTTGAATTTTCAACGAAAAACGACAATTTTTCAACAAAAAATTGAAAAGTTGAATTTTCAGTTAAAAGAATTAATTTCTAACAAAAAAAAAGTGAGTTTTAAAAATATTGTTCCATCTTGCATCAATACAATTAATTTTTAACAAATTACTTCATTTTTACCAAAAAAAGATCAGTTCTCAACAACTACTTTTCAACCAAGTAGTGAAACAGATTAATATTCAGCGAAACTGTTGCTTTTTTATCCAGAAAATATGAATTTTCAACAAAAAAGTGCGATTTCAACAAATTAGTTGAATGAAAAATCTAATCAGATTAATTTCTAAGAAACAAAAACATGAATTTTCAACAAACAAAAAAATTAATTTTCAACCAATAAATTACATTTGTAATGAAATAGTTGGAATTTCAAGACAAAAAGACGAATTTTCTAGAAAACAGTTAGATTTCTAATCCGAAAATATGAATTTTCAACAACAGTGTCAATTTTTAACTAATTATTTGAATTTTCAGCTCAAAAATAAACCCTGATAAAAAAATTCCCTAAAATTTTCAGATTCTGATTAACTAAAAGAGATAAATAAGAAAAATATTAGTAGCTTTACACACTTGGAGTTTAGTTTCGTTGTAGTCTTTTCTTGCAGGTGCACTGGCAGTGGGACTCGAAACGATAGGCGAAGCCGCAGGTGGAGTTGTAGGAGAAACCGCTTGATTATTCAGACCAGCAACCTTAGCTCTTCTGGCAGCTTTATCTGCTTCAATTTGGATTTTAACCCTCTCACGGGCCTTCCTTTCCTCTTCTTTTTCACGCTTTCTCTGCTCCAATATCCTCTGCATCTCAATTTCCTCCAATCTTTAAATAATAAAGACACATTTCGGTTTAAAAAAATGGTATTATTAACTGTAGTATAGTTCGGCAGAATCTAATTCAGATATGAAAAGCTTTGACTTTCTAGGATTTCAAGTCGAAATATACTGTATTTTTAGCAAAATAGTTGAATTTTCAACCAACAAATATTAATTTTGTACCAAAATAAATGAATTATCAACGAAATAGTTGAGTTTTAAAGTTAAAAAGGCGAATGGTTTAGAAAGCAGTTGACCCAAAGATATGAATTTCCATTAAAAAGTTAATTTTCGAACCAGAAAGATCGTTTTGGACCAAATAGTTGAATTTTCAATAACAAAAAAATTTACAACCAAATAGTTGAACTTTCAAACAAAACGTCGAATTTTCAACAAAATGATTAAATATTTCGCCAAAAAGTTGGATTTTCAACACAGCTGATTTTTCAACCAGATGGTCGAATTTTCTAGAAATTAAACTTTAACCAAAAACAGTTGCTACTTTAATTTAAAAATATAAATACTAGAAACTATTGAAATATAAAGAATTTTAATAAAATGCACAAATGTCCAAACAAGTGACAATAAAAATACGATAAAAAAAGTTTTTATTGATAATAAGTAATAAACAATCATCAAATGGCATAATTATACCAAATGCTTTTTAAAAATAATAAACAAGCATTTTGATCAATAAAAAATGTATATAAAAAGTACGGAAGAGCGGGAATCGAACACGCAAACTTGCGGCTATCAGCCAAGCGCTCTAGCAGGAAGCTACCAACACTTCGAAATAATGTTGAATCGGCTTGATGAACATGCGTTCGCAATTTTTAAAATGCATTTTTCTCAAAAATGGTTCAAAATTGCGAATAGGTGAAATTTTCAGTTAAAAAAATTACTTTCAACGACAAAAATAACTTTCAACAAAAAAAGAAAAAAATAACTTTCAAAATAATAGTTTCATTTTTAATTCAAATTGTGAATATTTAAGTGGAATGGTTTAATTTTAAGCCAGAAATATGATTTTATATCTAAAACGATGAATCTTTGACTAGATTAATTAAATTTTTGACCAAAATATTAATTTTTTAACCAAGAAGATTAATTTCTACGAAACTGAACAATAGTTGCATATTCAGTTCAAATACACAATAATTTTCAAAACAAAAAGAAACAAATTTTAAACAAAATAGGCTAAAAATTTAATTTCGTCCAAAGAAAAAAATGAATTTTTTATTAAAATTATGAATTTACATCAAAAAAATTTAATTTTCAACAAAAAAGTTTAACTTTCCACAAAATAATTTTATTTCCAACCTAAAAGATAAATTTTAAAGTCAAATAATAAATATTTAACTGAAATACCTGCATTTTTAACAGAAAAGTAGAATTTTCAAACAAGAAGATTAACCAAATTTGTGGATTTTTAACGAAATAGTTGAATTTTCAATAAAAAAAGACAAATTTGCATCCAAATTTTTGAATTTTAAACAGGAAAAGATCCATTTTCTACCAAAAATGGACATTTAAACTTTCAGTTAGAGGAATTCACTTTCAACCAAACTGATGAATTTTCAAATAAAATTATCAATCTTTAACTAGAATAGTTTAATTTTAAACAAAACAAAAAATATAAAATTTCAAACAAAAATACAATGGTTAAATTTTCTGTTAAAAATATAATTCTTTGGAAAAAACAGATGTCCAACAAAATAGATTAATTTGTTACTGGAATAGATAAACTGTTGAATTAAAAAAAAATTTTTCACCAAAGTAGTTACATTTTTAACCAGCGATGAATTTCGCAATTAAAATGATGAATTTTCAACCAAAATTGTTAACTAATGAAAGATCTTTCTTATTTGACATGCTACTTCTACTCTAAAAAACTACTTGAAGTACTTTCTTTATCTAAATGTTGGAAGAGGTAACTTTCAAATTCTGACTTTGAAACAGGGATTCTGTTAAATTCATTTCTTCTAAACCCGAATGATAATTCTTTTAAAAAATTTCCGTTCAATGTCAAAAATTCCGTGTTCCAAACAAAATTAAATTTCTTTAATTTTTCTAAAAATTAATATTTTCTAAAATTACCTGTTTTCCAGTTAGAATAAATCTCACAGAGCAAAAAATTGCAAAAGGTTTTTTTTTATAATGGTAAATAATAAAAATTCAATAATAAATGATGATTAAATTAGAGTAAACTGAGATAATCTGAAAATATCTGCAAGTGTAAAAGTAGAAATCACTTTTCTAAATTGACCAAAATTATTAAAATAATAAAGACTTAAACTTTTCTGCGATCAGAAGTAAATTCCCGGTTATTTCCCGGTCAAGTCGCCATCCTGTTTAACCAAAAACAGTTGGAATTTTTTATTGGAGAAAAACAAGAAAAAGGGGATAATGGGAAAGTTGATTGAAAAAAATAACTCACTTTCTTTTAGCTTCGGTCATCTCCTTGCCAGAACGTATTCTAAGCCTTTCTCTTTCAAAAGCTTCCTGCTTCTCTTTTTCTTCTCGTTCCCTGCGCTTTTCCTTGAGCTTTTCTTCCAGTTTCCTCAGCTGTTCTTTTTTCTCTTCTTCAGTGAGCGGCTTTTTCTCCTCAGTGCTTTCAGAGAATTGATCGTGACCCGACTTCGTAGCATGGAATTCCATCTCCAAGGTGGAACCGAACAACTTTCCGCAACTAAAAAAATTAGGAAAGTATGAGAGCCATTCAAATATTTTACATTTTTTACATTTTTTACACTCGGAATACGTATACTTTTTCGTGATTTTATTATAAATAATGTTTCTTTTTCATTTTCTAGGGATTCAATTAATATGTTTAATTTAGAAAGCGTTAACAACATATTTTTAAATATATAGCACCACCGAATAATTAAAAAATACAAAAAAAATTATTAATAATTTCTTCAATTTGGTCTCCTAAGTCCATGAATTAGAATAATAAATTAAACAAATTTTTATTTTATCATTTTATACTCAAAATTCAGTGCATATTTAGAAAAAGTTAATATAAGTACTATATATTATAGGTTGAAATTCCTAACTTTTCAAGTAAAATAAAAAGAATTTTTAACAAGATATATACATTATTAACAAAATAGTTACATTTGCAACCAAATAGTTAAAATTTCAACTAAATTGTTAAATTTTGAACTAAAAAATATCAGTTTTCAAACAAAAATGTAACAGTTACATTTTCAGCAAAAAAAAGTCATTTTTCATGAAAAAAGCAAAAAGATTTAACCAAAGTACTGAATTTTCAACTATAATGATGACACTTCAATTGGGATAGATTAATTTTCAAACAAGATTAATTTTTTTTATTATATTATTTTCTACCAAAAAATACTAATTTTTAATAAAATACATCAATTAAAATAAAAATTAATTGTCAGTTAAAATGATGAATCTTTTACTGGAATAAAGGAATTTTCAAGCAAAAACATAATTTTTCAACCAAAAAGGTTAATTTATATCGAAAAAAAATATTCAACAAAAATACATACATTTTCTTCTTTAACAATTAATTTTCAACCAAAGAGAAGATTTTTTAACTAAAACGAATCTTCAACTGAAACAATTGATTTTTAACCCAAAGAGATTAATTTCTATCAAAAAGACGAATTTTAAATAAAATATATGAATTGTCAATCGATTGTCAACAATAAAAGATAAATTGTCAAACAAAATTGAATATTTAACAGTTAAAAAAATTAATATTCAACCAAAGAGATGAATTTTAAACAATTCATGAATTGTTAATTGAAATAAATAAATTTCCGGTCAAATAGTTAAATTTTGAACGAAGAAAGATCAATTTTCAACTAAATTTACGAATTTTTAACTAAAATTATGAATCTTCAACTGAAATAGTTGAATTTTTAAGTCGAAATTTCATCAAAATATATGAATTTTAAACTAAAAAAGATAATTCGACAAACAAAAAGTGAATTGTTAAATTTTCAGTTTAAAAAATCATTGATAAAAAAATTGTTGAATTTGGAACCTGAGAAAAGATAGAAGAGATAGAAAAGAAGATAGAAAATATAGAAAAGATAGAAAAAGATAGAAAAGAAATAAAAATTGGACAGTTTAATTTTGAGCTACAAAAATTACAATTAATTTTCAAACCAAAAGATGAATTTTGAAATAAAATAATGAATCTTTAACTAGAATGACTAAATTTCAAACAAAACAAAAAAACAATTTAAAAAAAAATCATTCAACCAAAGATTTAATAAGTAAATTTTCGGTAAAAAAAATTAATTTTCAGCTAAATAAAAAATAAATTAAAAAAAAAGCCCATTTTCCAACAAAAGAGTTTCATTTTCAATTAAAATTATGAATCCTTAACCAAAAAAAAAATAATTTTTAACAAAACAGTTTAACTTTCAGACAAGTAATTAAAGTTCCAATTTAAATAAAGATGAATTTTGAACAAAAAATGTAGTTGATGTTTAAAAAAAAAACATTTTAATTTTTTAATAAAAAAAACCCCTAGAATTTAAACAAAAAAGAATACATTTCAAAAAGAGTTGAATTTTCATCTGAGAAAGATTTTTCAGTCAAGTCAGAAAGAAAATTGCAAAGACTAGAATTTTCAAGCAAGACAATGAATTTACGATTCTTCAACAAAATACATAAATTTTGGACAGGATACTTGATGTTTTTCAACTAAAAATGAACATTTTTTATCCAGAAATTAAGTACTTAAATTTTCAGTTAAAAAAATTTAAAAAAAACGAATTTTCAACAAAATAGGTAAATTCAGTAATATAAAACTACTTTCACAAATTAAGAATCATTGATATTCAATTTTATAACGAAATTTAAAAAAATTAAGAACACTCTGAAAAATTCCATGATTTAAACAAAAAATCCCTGAAATTTGCAGGGTTTTCTAGAGTTTTCAGGTAGGGTGAACAGCTTAAATAAATTAAATTAGATTACTATTAAATATTTTAGTAGGAGTTTGATTTTTTGGCAAACTTACACATCACATTTCATGGATTTTGCAACCTCGGTTTGTGCACTTTGTCCACTTGCACTGGCTGTACTTTCTTGAGAAGGAGTGGCTGCGATTGCATCTGGTGCGCTTTCAGCTATTGGTGGTTCCGACATTGTAACTGGTTCTGGAATTGGTTCGGCTTCATCGCAGTGAGCCAGCAACCTGACAAAAAATTGAGAAATAAATGCGATGTTTTGCAGACCATCTAAAAATATTATTCTAATTTTTTAATAGAAATTACTGAAAATGATTACGAATTTTTCGAAAAATGGCCCTCCAGGTTGGCCGCTTTAATAAAAGAAAAAAATCCCGGTTATTTACCGGTTCGCAAACATTTTCCACGGTCAATGAAATTTATAAAAATTTCGAACCCTAAAGCTACAAAATTTTCCATTTAAAGCAAAAAAAAACTGAGCTGCAAATCATGTTAAACAATTTTAAGCTACAAACATTAAAAATTGAGCGATTACATTTCAAATTTTTTAAATATTATTGAACTTTTTTCATAACTTCTAAACATTTTTTAAAATTATTTGAATTTTTCCTCAAATCTGTCTAATATTTTTTTAATCCTGAAAAATTAAAAATATTTCCCTAAAATATTGCAGAATCTTTTTGGAAAATTTTGGAAAACTTTTCAAATATTCTCTTAAAATTTAATTTTCAAAATAAAAAAAATCATTTTCGATTTTTCTAGGAATCTTAAAAAATTTTTTTTGATTCATTTGAAATTTGTTGTTCATTACTTTTTGTTCAATTTGAATTTTTTTGCTTTGAATAATCGGATTTTATCGGTATACGTATACACTTCAGCTATTTAATAATACTTTTTATATTTTTATTGAGCATATTAGACTTTCAATTAATTTTTTTAAAGACATTTTTTTAATAAACAGGTAAATATAATTATGTGCTTAGTTTGCTTATTTAATTAATATAATATAATTTTTTCCTTTAGTTTTGAATATTTGTTTCCTAATTACTGATTTTGAATAAACAGTCAAATATTTTAAAATATTGAGTAATCGATCTTTTTCTTAATTAAAAACTTTCAAATTTTAGGCTGAAACAATATCTGAAATTTAATAAATTTGAAAATAATAATAAATGTTTCTTTGTGGATTCGAATAAATTTGGAGGCGCGATATGCATGAAAATTCGAGAGAAATGTACAATGAATTTTTGGGCCACCAGTATGGGCGTTTTAATCAAAGAAAAAAATTCCCGGCATTTCCCGGTTTTTTCCTGGATCGCAAACATTTTTCACATTTACAAATTTCAATTAAATGCATTTAAGTTGCCAAATTTAACATTTTAAATGCTTATAAATTGTAGAATTCAAAGTTTCAGTTAAAAAATTATAAATCCACATTATCATTTCAAAATCTCTGAATATCTGATTATATAATTTTAAGCAAGAAACATTAAACACTAAAGGATTGCATTTTTTTAATGAACTAAGCACTTCTTAAATTGAAAGTTAAATTATTTTAATTTTAAATAGTTTTAAAATCCTTAAAATTCTTTAAACTTTTCTTTTAAAATCTTGATAAATCTACATGTTTTAAATTTGATTAAATTTTTAATTATTTCTGAAATTTTTTTGGAACTTCTACGCATCTTTCAAAATGATTCGCATTTTTCCTAAAATTAAAGGAAAATCCAACCAAATAAAAAAATCCTAAAAATGGGCCACATTAATTTTTTAATTTTTTTTAATCTCTCCAAAGCTTTTTAAATATTCTCTTAAAATTCATTTTTAAAAATAAAATTAAAATATTTTCCTACGAATCTTGAGGAAATGTATTTCATTCATCTGAACGTTTCACAATTTTAAAAAACCTTCTACATTTTTTTCGAAATCTGCAGAAATCTTTTTTTTTGATTAATCTGTTCAAATTATCTGAAATGACTTCAAATTACAGATATTTCTAAATATTAAGTAATTGTTCTTTTTCTTAATTAAAATATTTCGAATTGAATTGAAATATTTTAGACTGAAACAATAGTTGAAATTAAATAAAAGCCTTTAACTATGAATATATTATTTTGAAGTTATTTTAAAACTGAAAATAGATTTAAAGTTTCAATCTGGCGTTTACAATTGTTTAACTAATAAGACTTTCCAACTTAGCATTACAGTTTTTAATTTTAAAACCTGGAAGTTAAATGTTAAAAATCAATTTTAAATGCAAAATTTTTTAATTAAAAACTGTCCGAATTACGAATTCTAAACTGAATTATAACATAATTGAAAAAGATAACAATTTAACCAATTATTTGAAAAAGGGTTGAAATCACTCTGACAGATTCTTTTTTGCTAAAAATTTTGTAAAATTTGCGGTCAAAAAATAAATTCACTGTCATTTCCCGGTCTCATAAAATTCCCGGTTTTATAGTCCAGTGGCAACTCAAAAAATGTATTTAGTTCAAAAAACCACAAAAACTATAGTAAACTCAAACAAGAAAATTAAGGCAAATAATTCAAAACTAACCTATAAAATTTTGCTAAATCATATTAACATTTAAGAAACATTTAACATATCTAACATAAAATTTGATTAGCTATTGATACCACACACAACAAATCGAACCAGGAAACATAATTTTTCATACTCAAATATTAATTTCCATTTAAATTCAACTTAATTCAGCACAAAAAAGTGAAAAAAAAACAAACAATGAAGTACTTTTAATTGCCCGAAAAGATATTCATTTGTTCACTAACGCAAAATTATATAAAAAATGTTCCGAAACAACAAAAAATCTTTCAAGATCTTACTTTTTTCAAAAATTGGCATAGTGACATGCAGATTTTTGCAAACTCGTGGCTTGTTGTTTCACAATAACATAAAACATTTAAAAATGATTTTTAAAAGTTTAAACAATGAAGTTATTAATAAAAAATCAGTTACCATTCCATTGCTGGCTCAACACCCTTATTTCCAGTGATTGCGAGGGCTTTTTCCCTGAAAAAACATATCCGAAAGTTTATATTTTTAGGTTAGTTTACATGACCCTCTGAAGATGATTGCAACTTACGCCTTTGCTATGCTGAATCCCATGTCAACAAGCATCGCTACGTCGTGTGAAGACATTTTTCGTTACTATTTTGTGCTTTCACGGCGTGATAACTAATAAAAATGTTTCAAATAGTTCTCAATTTATGAAAAACTAAACGTCATAACTTGACGCGATAGTACGATTACAAACAACTAAGCCGGGGGTTCACCATTTTGCCGGAAGTTTAAAATTAAAACTGCACTTCCGGTAATTCAATTATCTATTCAAAAATGCGGTAAAATATTTGTCAAATTTGCTATTTTTAACCAAAAAAAATGCATACTGGGTAGATTTTATATTTTGATCATTCATATTATTCATTTTTAAATAATTTTAATCTCAAATTATTCAATCTCTTTATTTAAAATTAAAATGGTAAAATTGCGACTAGTTTCAACTAATGAGATTACTTTTTTACCAGTGAACGAATCTTTGCAACCAAAAAAATGAGGTTTTAACAAAATAATTTAACTCGTAACCAACAGAATTTTCAACTAAAACTATGAGTCTACAATTTAAAAAATTAATTTTAAACCAAAAATAGGATAATTAAATTTCTAATCAGAATACTTTTCTCCCAAAGGGACGCATTTTCTAACAAAAAAAATTATTTTTCAACAAAAAATACATTTTCAACCAAACAGATTATATTTATACTAATAAGATGACTTTTTAACAAAATAATTAAACTTGTAAGCACAAACGAATTTTCAACTAAAATAGAATAGTTAAATTTTCAACCAAATATTTTCAATGACAACCAAAGAAATTATTTTTTATTTAAAAATATTTGCAATCAAAGAAATGAATTTCAAACAACAAAAAGGTAATTTTTAACAAAATCTTTAAATTTTGAACCACAATGACGAATTTTCAACAAACAAAAAAAAATAATTTTTAACCGAATCGGTAAATTTTAAACTAAAAATGTAAAAAGAGTAATTGTCTACAAAAAACGACAAATTTTAACCAAGAATAGAATATTAAAATTTTCGTTTAAAAAGATTGTTTTTCAACAAAACAAAATATTTTTAATTATAATTTGGCAAAATTTTTGTCAAAATCCTTGAGTTTTCTCTAATTTTTGATTGTCCTTGTTATAATTTCATTGCACCTTACAACTAGGAAATCACCAATGTTAATGCAAAAAATTTTGTTCCTAAATTTACTTGAAAAAGTTTTAGTTAAGAAAATAATTTTGAACCCAAAAAAATATTTAATTTTCAACCAAAAAGATTAGTGGTCTACGAAAAAAGACAATTTTTCAACAAAACCCAAATTTTCAATCAAATTGTTGAGTTTCAAACACAAAAAGATAAAGTTTAAATAAAAGAAGAAAAATTTAATTTTCAAGAAAAAAAATAATTTTCAAACAAAATAGTTCAATTTTCAACAAGTGATCAATTTTAGAATTAAAAAATTAATTCTTAACAATAAGTGTAATAGTTGATATTTCCACCAAGAAAAATAAATGGTTTTTATAAAAAATAGTTAATTGGATCAATGAATAAGAATTCTCAACAAAATCAAATTAGTTATTAAACCAAAAAGAGGAATTTTTAACAGAAGTTGAATTTTTAGTCAAGAAAGATTTTTTAGTCAATGAAGAAAAAAATTTTGAACTTTCAATTTAGAAAGATGAAATTTCTCTAAAAAAATGAATTTTCTACCAATATAATAATTTTTAACAATAAAAAATTAAGTTTTTAACCAAAGAAATGGATTTTACAACCCAAAAGATGAAGCCTCAACTAATATATATTACTTTGCTATCGAAGAAGACGAATTTTTTCACGAAAGAAATTAAATTTTAGCAAAAAGGATGAATTTATTATTTTATTATAGATGAAAGAAGAAGTTTTAACTGATGAAATTACTTTTTTACGAATGAACACAAATTTGGCAAACAAAGACATGTTCAACCGAATAGAATAGAATTCTACCGAAGAATATTAATTTTTAACAAAATAGTTTAACTCTTAACCAAAGAAATGAACTTTCAACCAACAATAAAATAATCAAGCAAAAAAAAAAGAATTTTTAATCAAGTATGTAGTTAAATTTTTAACAAAGATAAAGTTTCTACGAGAAAATATAAATTTTTAAAAAAATACTTGAATTTTTAGCTACAAAAATAAACTTGCAAAAAAAACGAGTTCTCAACAAAGCAGTTAAATTCTGAACTCAAGAAAGGAATTTTCGACGAAAAAGAGGAAGTTTTAACTAATGAGATTACTTTTCTACACAAGAATTTTTCAAACAAAAAACTTAATTTTGTATTGAAAAATTACTTTTCTGGTAAAATAAAGATGTTTTAAAAATATAAAATACATGAATTTTTGACAAAGTAGTTTAAATTTTAGAAAAAGAATTGAACTTTCAACTGAAATTATGAATCGTTAAAAGACAAATGAATTTTGAACCAAATATTTGAATTTTTGACCAAAAGGATGAAGTTTCAACAAAGATTAATTTTCTATCAAAACATTCGAATTTTCAACCAAAAATGAATTTTTTACCAAAGCAGTTTTACTTTTGACTGAGTAGTTCAATTACCAATCAAATAGTTGCATTTTCAAACCAAAAATGTGCAATTTTAACAAAACAAGTTAATTTTCCGCCAAAAAGTTGATTTTTCAACAAGAAGTTGAATTTTCTAATAAAAGAAATGACGAACAAATTGTGAAATTCTTAACAAAATAATTTCACCATTACGTAATTTTCTCGCAATACTAATCCAGTGCCTAGCTGTAAGAGTTTTAATCTGAAATTATAAAATTATCTTCGCATAAAAGTTACGTCATGTTTTCAAATATACTCATATTATCGCTATCGGTTCATAAAAAAGAACAATACTAAAAACATAACTAATGAATTTTTGCTAAAGTCTATGAATTTGAATAAAAATTCCGTATCATTTCCAGCCACTTAAAATTCATCGAGTATTGATCCTAATATTTTCCGGAGATTAATAAATTGACCTAGAAAATGCAACAAAAATCGCTATTTAAATTTTTAATCAAATGTAAGCACGCTCGAAAAAAATCCCGCTTTAATATTAATTCTATGCATAAAAAGCCACTCCTGAACAAAGACTAGGAGAAGAACAAAACACGATTTCAGTCAAAATGCTCTTTTGCATTTATTAATTCATAGCATGAACGATTATGTAACAAGGTTTGAAGACATGCGCGAAAAAAATACGTAAATTTATACAGAAACGTAAACAAAGAAAAAAAAAGTCACATTTGAGAAATAAAATCCATCAGTGATGGAGCAACAAGAAGGCACCAACAAACATTAATTGTTTAAAGTAGGTATATACGAAATATTATTAAATTAATTAAAGATAATTATAATTAGGTGTTGACAACTCAGTATTCCTGAGATGACTTGTCTCCTTTGGATGCGCCTCCTCCAGAACCAGTCTTCTTCGGCAATAAGACGGCCTGGATATTTGGTAGGACTCCTCCCTGTGCGATGGTAACTCCAGAGAGAAGTTTGTTTAATTCTTCGTCGTTCCGGATTGCCAGCTGAAGATGTCTCGGGATGATTCTGCAAAAAAAGGAAAAAAAAATTGCATTAAAAACGGTTTTGTTTTACATATTTCAGGACTCACAAGTCCTGGATAAGTACGGGAAAAAATCTAGGGGTTAAAGGGTAATTTTTTCGCGCTAAAAGGGCAACAGATTCAGGATAAATTTCAGGGTGGTCTTGTTAATAACAGAAAAAAATTCCCGGTCATTTCACGGTGTACAAAAATTTTTCCACTTAAAGTAATAAAAATGGAGCTGTAAATTAAAACACTCAAAGTGGAAATCTTAAACTTTTAAAGCTGAAGTCTATGACTGAAGTACAGAAGTTTTTGATTTCAAAAATGTTGTATTCAAATGCTTAATAATTTACACGTGTAAAATGGAAGCTACTAACACTTTTCAATTGAAAAGTTTGAAATTAAATGCAGTTAAAATTGGCACTGCCAAATTAAAAATATAAATTTTTATAAATGATAGATGCTCTTATTTTAAATAGTTTAAAAATCCTTCAAATCCTTCAAAATTCAACAATTTGACTTACAAAATAAAAATGTTTGAACACAAAAGAAATTGAATGGTTTAAAAATATAATATTTTAGACATTTGTTTAAAAACAATCTAAAATTTCCAACTGATTCCGAATCGTCTAAAAAAATCAATTATTATTTACTTTTTAAGACTTACAGTAAAGTTCAATTTTAAGAATCATTAATCAGTTCATATTCACATTTGATCAACTAAAAATGTTTTTTTTTATCAAAAATATAAAATGGAAAATTTTTTAAGTGAAAGATTTTCGAATTACTCATTATGAACTGAATGATATGATAATTAAAAAAGATCACACTTTAACTAATTATTTAAAAAGCGGTTGAAATAAAGAAAGTTGGACAGATTTTATCTCAAAATTTGTAAAATTGCCAGTCAAAAAATGAATTCACTGTGATTACTCGGGTCTCATAACAATATTTTAAAAACCATATATTTTCGCCAAACTTGAATCAGTTCAGTTAAGATAAAGGATAAGAATTCGACGAAACTTATAAAAATTCCAACGTGAATTAAGAAAATCAAATGAATTTAAACCAATTAAAAAATATTTAAAGACTTAATTGAATTTAATATATTTAAGATGAGGTAAGAGAAATTCAAGTGAATTCAAAGAATTTGATGAAGTGTCTAAGAATTGAAGGTGATTTAAGAAAATTTTAAAAAATCAAGAGAATTCCAAACAATTTAAAATAATTCAAGGTGAATTCGAAACAATTGTTAAATATCTTAAAATCTTTGAAACTCTGCAAATTTATAAAAAGAAGAAGTGAATAATGACTAAAAACCATTAAAGCTAAATTCAAAAGAATTCGCATGAATTGGAACAATCTTAAGAATTGAAAAAATAATTCATTACAATAAATTTTGAGTGAATTTAGAGAAATTTTAAAGAAATGAGAAGTTCATGTACTTCATTTAAGTAGAAATTTCGCTAAAAATTAATTTCCAAGAAATGAAAACTGAAAATTTTTAACAAAATGGCACAAAACTTACCCAAAGAAATAAAAACCCCAAAAAAGTAGTAACTTTTACACTAGTAGTTTAATTTTAAAAATGTCAATTTTCTAGCATTAAGATGAGGTTACAACTGGAATTAGTTAAATTGTCAATTAAAAATTAATTTTCTGCTAAATTTATGAATCTTAACAGAAAAAATTATTTGTTTTTAAAGTGCGTCAAGCTTCAACGAAGCAGTTTAATTTTCAACAAAAAAGATTGTAATTTTTAATAAAAAAAACAGTTGAATTTAACAAAAAGGAAGAATTATAAATCTAAAGGTTGAATTTTTATTTAAAACAAAAATATATATTGAATTTAAACTGGAAAGACGGTAAATAGAGTTTTTCAAATATAGATTTGTTCCCGCACGTCAAAGCTACAAAACAAAACAAAAGCAAAAGATTAAGCAAAGGTATACAAAAAGTTCGGGAAAAGGTCCTATTTTGACCCATGTAAAATAGACTTTCGAATTTATTGACTTTTCCTTTGTAATTTTGAATATTTTGTACGTATCTTAGCACAGCGCGATTGGCAAAGAAATTTTTAAAAAAATTTAAGACGATTATATTCACGTACCTTTGACATCACCATAAAATATTATTGCCTTATAGTCCAATATTTTAGGATAAGATGTTTTAATAAAGGCTTCGTTGACATTAAAATCTAAAATCATGCTAATAAATTAAACTTAATCATACTGACTTTTAAGTTCACTTTTATATTTTATTAAATTTCTAATTAATTTGTGAAGATTAAACTCAAAATTTCAATAAAAAAATTTCTTTTTACTTGTTACACAATATTTTATTTTAAGGTAAGTGTCCCTACAGATTGAACATGTATTTTATTTTTACTGCTAATAAAGCGTAGTACATTGTATTAAATAAACAATATCAAAATATGGCGACTTATATTTCGAACTTGTTGAATTTCTTTACTGCTTTTTAATTTTTATTTTAAGTTCATTATACGATTGCTATATTATTTTATTGTTTCACGTTGTTAAGTTATATTATTTTTAATCACAATGACTGTAAACCTAATTATTTTTTCAATTTGCGGTAACGCTCAACTTAATCATATGATTATTTTAATAAGAACAGTAGTCAATAAAATTAAAAAATGTAAATTTTAAATTTTAAGACATAAAAATATTAGTAAAGCAATCGTCTAATGAACTTAAAATAAAAATTTTTTAAATTCAACTTTGTAATTTAAATTCGCCATACTTTGATATTGTTTATTTAA
The DNA here is from genome assembly GCA_010014905.2 of Druon quercuslanigerum. Lineage (NCBI taxonomy): Eukaryota > Metazoa > Arthropoda > Insecta > Hymenoptera > Cynipidae > Druon > Druon quercuslanigerum. Next base: position 4,440 of record JAAAKG020160501.1, on the reverse strand, counting down.
TACAATGTACTACGATTTATCAGCATGTAAAAATAAAATACATAAGCTCAATCTTTAAGGGCGCTTACCTTGAAATAAAATATTGTGTAACAAGTAAAAAGAAATTTTTTATTGAAATATATGCTGTGAATGTAATTCTAAGTCATTTGTATAAATTTTAGTAGTCTAAAATAATTTTTTTAAATCTTGAGCATTTTGAGTTTAATCTTCACGAATTTTAATGTCAACGAAGCCTTTATTAAAAAATTTTATTCTAAAATATTGGACTATAAGGCAACAATAATTAAAGGCGATGTCAAAGGTACATAACCTATCAAAACCATAATCGTCTTACTTTCTTTTTAATTTCTTTGCCAATTGTGCTGTGTTAAGATACATACAAAATATTCAAAAATCCACAGGAAAAATCAAGAATCCGAAAATCTATTTTACAAAGGTTAAAATAAGACTTTCTAAACATTTCTTATATCTTTGCTTTATCTTTTGATGTTCAAATTTTATGCATATCTTAGCGGAGCGCAATTGACAAAGACATTTACAAAATTTTAAGACCAAAAAGTTCACTGTACCTAAAGAATTTGAGAAGAAAATTTGAAAATACGCTTTTATTTTTGGTTTGTAGCTTTGACACGCAGGCACAAATCTCTATTTAAAGAACTCTATTTAAACGAACCGTGAATGTTGGAATCATTTGGCGCCTCACCAGCGGTGATGCGCGCAAACCCGTTTGCGCACTTTCGGTGAAGTGTCATTCTGAATATTGTCCATATGATCCAAAAAAAAGCACACTGGAAATTTTCAACAAAACAGTTGAATTTCCAAACCAAAACAGATTAATTTTCATTAAATAATAAAATCTTTGACGAAAAATTTAATCGCCAGGAAGAAGCTATTGCAAAAAAAGAACTATAAATATAAGGCAAACTAATTAACCATACTTAAAACATAAGTTGAATTATCTTTAATTCAAATAGTTTAAAAATCAGTAAACATGTCTTTTTAGATTGTTTCAAATTTGAAATTATTTTTTACAGTTTTTTAGAACTTCGGAACATATTTTTAAAATTATTTGAATTTTTCTTGAATCTTTCCGTTTTTTAAAAGCTGCTAAATTAAAAGTATTTCCTTAAATAAGGCTATCATGGGCTGTTAGAGCCGAAATTTTGGTATGAATAAAAAGTAGGTTGCAAGAAGACAATAAAATTTTTTAGGAAAACACTGTCAATTTTCAATTAAAAGTAGAAATTCACTAAAATGGGTAAACCAGCTGGGGAAAATTCAAAATAAAACGTTAAATTCTAACGGAAAAGAAAGAATGTTCCAGATCAACAACAGCCTTTGTGATGCTTGTGACGAAACCCCGCCTTTCACAATGACGCCAACGGAAATTTTCCTGGCTCCAAAACAAGTCCCCTCTATCCATGCATTTATCAATATACGAATAGAGAAATAAAAAAAAATAAAATACGACGCGAAATGAGTAAAACAAATGCAAATTTTTCGAACGAAATGGCTGAAATTGAAGGGGACTCACCTCGTTTTCTTGTTGTCTCTTGCGGCGTTGCCCGCCAATTCGAGAACTTCAGCAGCTAAATATTCCATTACTGCGGCCAAATAAACTGGAGCACCAGCCCCAACTCTTTCAGCATAGTTTCCTTTTCTCAGAAGTCGGTGAATTCGACCAACAGGGAACTGAAGGCCGGCCCGGGAGCTCCTGGTTTTCGACTTTGTCTTTGCCTTTCCTGCAAAAAAAGGAATAAAGAAAAGAAAATTTCGTAAAAATCCACCCGAGGCAGCTATAATTTCCCGAAAAAAGGATACTCACCACCTTTGCCGCGTCCAGACATTTTGAGGTATTAAATAGAGCGAAAAATAAATGACAATCAACTAATTTCTGCGGATGACGAGAGCCGAATGAAGTCCTTCCCGGCGAATCGGTGGTTTTCGGTGTTTTCGGCGCTCTCGTCGCTTCGATTGCGCGGGAAATTTTACCGGGAGGTGATGGCACTGCGACACGTGATTTCCGGTGTAGGCCAGGGCGCGTATAATTTAAAAGAGAAGGGTTAATTTGAAAATATTTATTCAAGATTTGCACATAGGATCACTTCTGGATTGGTAGCATTATTTTACATTATTATATATAAAATTATGTATAATTCTAATATATATTTTTTTATACTTCACAATCTTTCCCCTATTCCCCCTTTTTCTGTATTTTACAGTTTTTAACCCGATTCCCCCCCCCCTCCACCCCTCCAACTTTTGGTACAGAATTCATCTTTTTTTTATTAAAAATTCTATTATTTAATAGAAAATTTAATTATGTTGTTGAAAATTCAACCATTTTGTTAAAACAAAATTTCACTATTCCATTTTGGTTAAAAATTAATCATTTTTGGTTGAACATATAATTGTGTGGTTAAAAATTCGTCTATTTTATTAAAAAATTAACCTTTCTGATTATAGAAATTAATCTATTTGGTTGAAATATGAACTAATTCGTAAAAAAATCATTTTATTGGTTTAAGATTAAACAATTTGTTTGGTTACAAATAATTTTTCATGTTGACAATTTGTCTTTTTTAGTAGAATATTAATCTTCTTAATTAAAAATTAAACTACTTGGTAAAAATAATTAACCAATTAGTTAAAAATTGATTTCAAGATTTGACTTTTTTTTGTTAAAAAATGCTTTTCCTAATAAAAAATTTAACTATTCCTTTTTTTGTTAAAAATCAATCTTTTTTAATGAAAATTTAACTATGTGATTGCAAATTACCGTATTTTGTTAAAAACTCATCTTTGTGAGTAGCACGTTAATCTTCTGGATTGAAAATTAAACTATAGTTTAATATAACTAATATAAATAAATATATTTAGTTGAAAGATGAACTAATTCGTTAGAAATTAATTTCATTTGTGAAAGATTAAACTATTTTTGCTTAAATTGCTTTTGTTGAAATAACATAATAAATTTTTTTGTTAAGAATTCCACTGCTTTTTAATTCAAATTTAAATATGTTTGATTTAAAATGGTAATTCTATTAAATTTCTGGTAGAGGATTCAGCTTTTTATTATTCTTAATTCGAATAATTGATTAACAGTCGAACTCCTTTTTTTTAATTCCATTTTTTTAAGGTTTAAAAAATTTTAGTTTAAAATTTATCTTTGGTATTTGAAAACGCATTTTTTTAGTTAAAAATTCAATCATTTGGTTGTAAATACATTTTTATAAGATAAAAATCCAACTGTCTTGTTCAAAATAATATTTTTTTGTTGGAAACTGTAACTGTTTTATTGAAAATTTGTCTTTTTTAAAGAAAATTCGACCCTTTAGTTAGAAACGTAAGTGTTTTCACAAATTTTGTTTTTTGGGATTGAAAATCCAGCTACTTAAATCTTTTCTTTTAATTAACTTATTAATTGAACAATAATCTTCCGCCTTTAATAATTAAATTAGTTGATAGAAAATTAATCTTTTTTGGTTAAAAATTCATGCATTTTTTTAATCGTTTGGGTTGAAAGTTCAACGATTTGGTTCAAAATGCATTTTTTGGTGGCGTGTCATCATTTTAGTTAAAAAATTGTATTACATAACTGAAAATTTAACTATTCTATTTTATGTGGATAATTATCTTTTTTGCAATAAATTTAATCTTTTTGTTCAAAAATCCATTTGTTTAGTTAAAAATGAAGGTAAAGTTAAAAACTTAATTTGTTTGATTAGTTTTAGTTAAAAACTCAACTATTTGTTTGAAAATTAACTTTTATGTTAAATATAAACGTTTCTGTTGATAATGAATATTTTTGTAATGAAAATGCCACTCTTTTGTAAATACTTCGTCTTTTTGCCTTAAAAAATTCAACTATTGTCTTGAAACTTCGTCTTTTCAGGTAGAAAATTTTATTATTTTGTTTAAAAAAATCAACCATTTCGTTGAAAATTTGATTTGTTTCTTTGAAAATTTAACAATTGTATTTTTGTTTTAAAATTATTTTTCTATTGCAGTTGAAAATCAATTTTTTAAACTGCAAATTTATATATTTTATTTTTAGGTGACAATTGATTGATTTTAGTTGAAAAGTCAACTATTTCTTTGAAAATTTACTTTTATGTCAAAAATTAAGATTTTTAGAATGAAAATTTAACTGCTTTGTAAAAAAATCGTTTTTGTCTTATAAAAAAAGAACTGTTTTGTTAAAACTTCGTCTTTTTAGATTAAGACTTATTCTGTTTTTTCATTACAAATGTAATTATTTTTTTTTACTGCAATAAATTTATGCATAAAATCTTAAGAGTTTAATTTTTGAATTCAATATAGTACCTATTCAATGATTTTATTTTAAATAAAAAACTTAAAATTTAAATAAATATATTCTCATTTTTGATCTTAGGTTTATTGACCAGGAAATATATTATTATTAATTTTAGATGTTAA
>JAAAKG020160490.1:0-29400 GCA_010014905.2 Druon quercuslanigerum | reverse complement strand
TTCGTAATGAAAATTTTAGAGAATATTTAACAAGATTTTAAAACATTACATAATATTTCCAAAATGGTTGAAAATGAATTTTAACCATTTTTAGCCAATTTTATGGATAACTCTAGTCAAATAAAAATACATTCAGGAACTTTAAAATGTTTAATAGATTTAAAATATTGAAAAAATGAAAGATTTTTGAAAATTTTGTAGAAATTGTTGAGGTTAGTTGTTGGCCTAAGGGACTGGCTTTTCTAGTTGTAACATAAACTCTGGGGTATAACACAATTTCGTCCCACTGTCCTCTTGCATATGAGACCCTAAATCGCTGACAAGCCCCACAGTTTTCACTCAATTTTTAGTACAATTTAGTACAATTTTAGGTACAAATTCTTATAAGGTTAATAATAACAATATTACACTACTTCCGATTAATTAAAATACTTTGTTTCAACAGACATCAAATTTCGATACATATATATATGAAACTTGAATTCAAAATCATAATTTTCCGTGCACAAATTTATAAAAAAATAAGAATAATAAATGAATAAATAAAATTAAAGTAAAATATAAATAAAAAGGTTTTTTCATTAAAGAAACAGTTCTTTTTTTTTCAATAGTTCTTTAATGAAAAAAGTTTTTTGTCAGTTTAGTAACTTTACAACAGCGATAATTATCACTTAGCTGCGTATGTCGCCAATGACAATATTTTTTACCAAAGTATGTCACAACACAGTGGTTGAAGTATAACTTGCACTTTGAAGAATACTTTAAAAATTATTGCCAACTACACCATTTTTGATAATCTAACATTGTTTCTCGCCCATAAAAAATTAAGTTGAATTTTATTTTTCGTATAAACAAATAAATTTTAAAAATAAAAAAACAAATTTAATAAAAATTAAATTTAATTATATGTGCGTAACTGAATAAAGAATTTTGTAAGGAGTTTTTTCATTGCAACGTTCTTCTATATAAAATAAAAAATTGGCGACAAAAAAAAATTTTTCTCGACTACATTCATATTGCTTACTCATTAATTGTACTTCGCTAAAATAAACCAATGTTTTAGGATTGCGGTATGAATTATTAATAGTTATTAATAAATTAAATAAAAATTAAATTTAAAATTAAGTAATTTTATAATTTCACACCTGAGATATTAATCAAATTATAATGCTTCCAAATGTAAAACTGCGTACCTACAAGATATCATATACTTGTCAAAGATTTAATAAAACTCACTGATGAGGGCCACTATAGTGTTACGAAACGTTTAAAAAAACTTAATTAGTTTCAATACACTTGACCCTAAAGCCAAAAATTTACATCAACAACTTCTACAATATTTATTATTGAGGGCCAATATAATCCCCCAACGATTATTTTTGAAAATGTACGAAATATTTTTTATTTTTTCCAAACCTTAAAAGGTCCTAAATATCTTTTAAACTTATTAAAATTTGTTCTCAAATTGTATAAACTTTTACAAAATAAACAAATAATGTTTAAAATTGTCTCGATTCTTTTTTTTTACATATCTGAAATCTTTCGAAATCTTTTTGACTTTTCTGCAGAAACTTAGGAAACTTATGTTTATACAATAATCTTAAAGCAGATTAACAAAGACACTTAAAAGTAAATAGTCATTGAAAACTTTTATTTTGTATTATAAATTATTCTCCCCTTCAAATCATAATTTATCCACAATTTTTTTATTGACTGAAAGATAGTTTTTAGTTGAAAATACAAGAAGGTTAAAAATTAATAATTTTAAGTTCAAAATGCATCTCTTTGGATGTCCCGGAAGTTAGATCCGCAAATTTATTTTTTCAAAAAAATAAAAGTTGTTCTAATTTCTCCTAGACTTGCGTTGATTTGTTCCGTAAGCGGTTTTTTGAAAAATCAAAAATGATGGTCACAATTTTTGAAAAAAATTTTTTGCTACACCCGCAACTTGTTATTATAGCAAAAGGAAAGGTTGTGCTAGGCGGATCGAACAATTTTTTGCAGGAAAGAAAAATTCCAAAAACGTAACCGTTAAAACAAAAACTAAAAATATTATTATTTTTAATAATTTCGAAGTATAATCAAGCTTACTTTAGCAAGGGTCTTTCGTACATAGACATGTGAACGTAAGAAAATTAAAAAAAAAATTTTCAACCATCGATTTGAAAATAGCATAATTAGCATATACAAATATTTGCGATTCGATGGATATATTTTTTGCCTAGAAAAGTTGAAAATTTGAAGGAGTTTAATATCAAGAGACTTTAGTTTAATATTCAATTTATTACTAAATACTTCTCAAATTTTCAACCTTTATAGAAGTAATCACATGTCTTTTGAATCAGAAAAATACGTAGATTCCAAATATATTACTTTTAAATCACTAATAGCAAAATTAAGAATTTTTTAATCTCCCATTTTTTCCCCATTTTCCAACAAAGGACCCCTGAGGAAAGGGATGGACTGGCGAAGCTCGCAGGTGCTGCCATGAAAGAAGATCGTAGGGTAGCCAGGGCTATAGGTGTGGGCCTGTAGCTATAGCAGGAGGTTTTATAGCCAAGCCTGCATTTTCAAGTCTTAATCCTCTAACAATAAGCCACTTTGAGTTCTTAGTCGCCATAAATAATTCTTGAGGCTGGGCGAAAAGCTGCTGTTTAATTGAAATTTGTATTTTTTATTCATTGTTGTAATTGCTTCAAAGTTATAAATTAAAAAATAATAAACATTTTTTTTATAAATCTGTTCTCAATGTACTCATAACTGCTTGTTGAAAATTTCAAATAAAACGATTATATCTATATTATATCGAACGATTATATCTTTCGAGATACCTCAGATTTTTTATAACTTTGTTGATGTATTAAAATTGGATAAAATGTAAATTTACTGAGATGAGAACAAGTTTATAAAAAGGTAAATAAATTGACTTATAATTTCTTGGACATAATCGAAGAAGCAAAAAAAGTATACGTTTTACGTGCTAAAATTTATAAGACGCAAAATTTACACACGCGGATCTAAAAATCATTTTATTTCAAAACAAAGAAATAGGCTAATTAAATTGTTTCTACTAGAGAAGGATTTGACATCTACGCCCGTTGAAATTTCTCAAATGCTATTTAATGGCTATTTAATACTATGCTCCGAATATTCCAGAAAATTGTGAATAGTAAAACGTTCGTTGGGTAATGTTGGGTTGTTTTTTAAGGATTGTGTTAATTTACTAAACAGGGACGCCGTTTTTTCCTCAGGAAACTTAGTGGATGCACCCTTGTACATACGAAATTGCGAAGTTGTGCATGCCTTATTTTTTTTTTAGGAAGGAGTTCGGACATAGGTACCTTAAGGATCGTTTTGGCCTTTGGAAAGATTTTCTTTAATTTGTCATTTTCGATTTCCTCCTGTCTTGGACCTAATGTTTCAAAAGTCGTAAAGAACCGTTTAGCGGGGTCTTGCTCTATTTGTACACATACGTCCCTTTTTTAAGTGACCAAATCCCTCTGTGAACCCTTTGAGTTTAGTATCATTATTTTTCGCGTGTCCGTATTGGAAGTGGCAGACATAATGGCAGAAGGCAACAGAAAGCAACTCTTGTTCAAGGGCATCTATCCAGTTTTTCGAGGTGAATGGGGTCGCGTGATCACAGATGATCTTCTCGGGTTTCTCAAATTTGGGTATATAACCTTTACAGATTTTAGATAGTTTATTCTTTTTTGCTGCTCTTCTCATGGCGTAAAGTTTTACGAACTTCATAAATGTGTTAATTGTTGAGAGAATATATTTAAATCCTTCTTTGGTAGCCAGCAAAGGGCCATCAAAGTTTGGTTTGTCACCTGATTTAATTGACAAGATGGACACCTAGAGATTGTTTGTCCTATTACTTTGGCAAACTTGATATAATAAAACATGTCATTTAACATGCCACAGCATCTGGGAGTACCTATATGACCATACATGTCATGACACTTGTCTATCACGTACTTAGCGTTTGCAGGAGTTAAGCAGAGTTTTTTCTTTTGTTTATCAACGAAATATAATAAATTATCTTGGATTATGTGCCTTTTTGACCCTTTATTGCTAGTATTACGAAACTTTTGCTGGAAAAGAGGATCACCATTTTGTTCTTTGTTGGAGGATGGTTTTACGCCAAATGATTAAAAAAAAATTCGTCGTTGATTTTCATCTGAGACCTCTTAATCTAGATTATAGGGAATTCTACTCAGAGCATCGCCTACCAAGTTAAATTTACCCTCATAGTATTCGATTTTAAAAGTGTAATTCTGGTTAGCCAATATCCAGCGTGTTCATCTGAAACTAATAAGATTGCATGTCTGTAGGTGATCAGTCACGGTGATCAGTCTTAATAGTGAACCGCGTTCCATAAAGGAATGACCGAAATTTTATCAACGTCTAGACAATGGCCAATAATTCCTTCTCAGTGGCGAAGTATTTTATTTCTGTCCCCTTCAGAGTTCTACTCGCATAAGATATGAGCTGATATCCTTCGGTAGAATGAAATTTGTATGGAATCGCGCCGAGTGCGACGTCAATAGCGTCAGTTGGCAGAAAGAAAGATTTCGTTAAATCGGGGTAATGAAAAGAATGTGCTTGCACAACAACGGTTTTGTACATAGGAAAGCCTTTTCCTAATCCGATATCCATTCCCATATCACCACCTTCATTAAAAGTTCCAAGAGTGGAACAATTTCTTTTGCATGATCTTTCGAAAATTTTGTCGAGAAATTGTTCAGACCCAAGAACCACGCAGGTCTGTAACTTTCTTTTGTTGAGGATATTCTTTTATCGCCCTCACCGTTTCTCGGTCTGGGTCAATACCCAGAGGGTTCAATATGTATCCTAGATATATTTTACTTCCTGGCAAAAGAAATTGGATTGTTCAAACTTGATGGTGAGATTGTGTTCTTCTAAGCGTAAACTACATCCTTGGATATGCATAGCAGATCATCGATGATATTCATCATGAAATCGCCAAAGCCTCTTAGCGCAAAATCCAGTACAAGCACGCAGTGGTACTAGTCTTCAGTCAGTAGGGTGTAATGCAAAACTCGTAACATTTTCCCTCGAATAAGAAAGCGGTGTAGACGCAGGATTCTGGTCTTAGAGGAATCTGCCAGAAACGCATCACCAAGTCTAATGTCGATATAAATTTCGCGCCTGTGCAGCATTGGAATATGGTATCCATCGATTTGGAACATTTGTAATCATCTATAAGTAAGTTATATTATTTTCTAGCGTCTAAACATAGCTGAATATCGCCGTTTTTCTTAGTAACGATCACTATCGGATTAATTTCCATTTCCTCGCCTATACGTTTTCGAAGGGTTCATTGTTAAACAATTTAATATGTTTGAAAATAATTTCCATAAATTTTAGCTGTTCGCTCGCGTGTAGTTTCAATTGTCTCTTTCTTTTTCATAATTGTATCTGTCGATACATTTTTTATTTCCTTAGGTTCAGTAGTATTTATATTGAATTTTTACCCATATAATCAGCAAAATTGTCTTCGCGTATTCAATTTTCCCCCACGCCCTGTACATGACAAATCTCATTAGCATAATCAGGTTTTATGATTACCCTTATATTTTTCGGCTCATCCTCAATGAAAAAGATTTTTATTGTACCATTCGCGTATTTTAATGTAACCGTGTTGTTCTCGAAACCCATTTTAGATTCAAATCTTTTTAAAATATCACTTATTGTCACTACACAAAATGTTAAACACTTTTAACACTGTAATTGGATTTGATAGGTACCTCAATAGCGAAGCGGAATTGCTCTCCTCTGGAGCGTACACAAGAAGACCTCGTCAGAACGAGCGTCGCGGCCAGAGTGTCCAGATCAGAGAGCTACGTTTCTTGGTGGACTGGCTCTCTGTGTCAGTTGAGTGCACAATGTCGTCCCCACACTGATCGATAGAAAGGGGTCTTTCTGCTGTTCGTTGACTGTAATATTCTCCGCACGAATTGACTTTCTAACGGGCACTCTACCAATATAATGCTAGAATTTCCGTATACTATTTAGAGACTAGTGTACTTCCAGTGGACGCACTGTAGGGCTAACGTATATGTTTCAAACTATTAATTATTAAAACAATTTCGATAAAAAAGTAAGAGTTTTTATCTATTTACTAGTAAATTTTTTCACAGGGTCAACTGAAAATGGGTATCCGATCACTCCTTTCTATGTTGCTGTGCAAATTAAAGAGAAATATTCTTTATTCAAACAATTTCAATTGAAAAATTAAAAGTGGTTTTTTAGACGAATAAGCTCTATTTTTTAACATTATTAACTAAGAATATTTTTCCGATAATTTTTTTCCATGATGCTTTGAAAATTTACAAAAATTATAAACTATTTAAACAATGTTTATCAACATAATGAGAGTTTGACTATTTTTCAAGGATAAGGCACAGTTTTTTGTATGAACTGAACTAGGAATATCTTTCCGATTACTTCTTTCTGCGTTACTTTGTAAATTGCCAAGTAATATTAATTATTTACACAAGTTTTTCAAGCAGATTAAGAGTTAAACTATTCTAAAAATAATAGGCTCAATTTGTTTAGGGAATCAACAAAATATGTATGTCCAATCACTTTTTCCTACGATACTTTGCAAATTTACAATAATGATTTATTATTCAAATAATTTTCATAAACAAATTCAGAAGTTTACTATTTTTTGGATTTTAAACCATTTAAAAATTTTAAACAAATTTATTGTTATGAGAAAATGTATGCACTATATATAATAAGAATTTAAAAAGAATTAAAGCTTTATAATGGTAAAAACGTTCATTTTGATTAATTTCAGTATTTTTTCTTTTTCTTAATTTCTTCCAGTAATTTCATAATCTCTTCAATTAAATTTTCTGTAGCATATTTTCTCTGGCAATATGTTTTTCCATATATTTTACTGTCATAAATCACTCGTTCGCACATGTAACCAGTATTATTATTACAGTATGGCTACATACGAGTTTATTCCGAGTGCTTGCATTTGCGTAGACATTTGGCACCTGCCGGGCTTATCTGGCTTTTCGAAATTCGAGTACACATCCCGGTCGTACATCGTAGATGTTCACCCATCCAAGTACTAGGGGCGCTCGAAATGGCTTGAATGGTCTAAAAATGGTTAGAGTTGCACAATTATTTATTCTGCATTTTGAGAATGTACCTATCCAAGGCTTGTACAAATAAAAGTTATTAAAGTAAAAATGAATATCATGGTATTTCATTGAAATTCATTTCAACAAAATAAGTGCATGTAAACTAATTGGTCACGCGCGAAGCGCACTTATCAGTTTTCTGGTTAGGATTGTGATAAATAATTTCGAAACATTTTTGAAAAAATCATATTTATTAAAGGAAACCATAATAAACTGTGCTTGAACAACCACAGACTGAAACACTAGCTTATCATCGTTTTTACTCTAATGTATACCATTAGACTTCTATCTTCGTTTACATATTTTACGTCTAATTCTGTGTTCTGTTCATGCCAACCAATTCCTCCTCTTGTGAAGAAACGACAGCCCTACATTATAGATGATATTATATTATTAATCCTCTTACATTGATTTATATTTTTAATAATTTTTAATAGGTACAAAATCCTATTTTCAGCAAAAACTCTGTTGTGTAAGTTCTGCACTACATTTCCTCATTTAAAAAACCTATAAACAATATCTAACGCCAAAAAACATATTGTGGTTTTACTAAAAATTAACTCTAAGCGAAATCATTGAGCTAATACCGTAAAGTTTGCACCAAAAAAATGTTCTACGAAGGTATACGTATTAGAATTTTGTGTTCTATTTAAAAAAAACAAACCATTTTTTCTTTAAACCTCTATAGCTTTTGACTTCCTTGTGATATTTATCTTTTTTATTTTGATAACGTTTATTATCTTTTTTTTAATACGAAAAAGTATAAAAAAGGTTCAAAATTTTTTTCAAAAAAATCCAAATTTATATTTTTTGTTCAATTTTTGCTTTGATACTGAAGACATCTGGTGAGTTTTATACCAGCTAACTGACCTTTGTCGCCAGGAAAATCTTTTTTCATAAAGTTGAATTTCCTCATTTTTCTCACAAACGACAGATACAAAAAATGTTAAGATAAAAGTTTCTATGTCTGGAAAAGTTCTAAGAAAAATACATTTTGCTCTTTTGCGGTATCTTGCTTTTCTAACGACGGGATTTTCAAAAATAATATTTTTAGAAAAAAATTCTCTAGATCCTCATAGAATCTAGATTCATAATATTTTTAGTGTAGGACGAAGTTTAAAAAATACATTTTTTATTGCAATTACACGAATAAAACAAAAATACAATGCACACCGGCACTAGTGCAGTTAAGTAGAATTATTAAATGGCACGAGCTCCCGAACTGACGGCGCTAATGCAGCGCTACTGCGCTTGCGTCGTGTTAGTGGAAGTGATCAGGAACAGAGTCTCAGATGGCTCGCAGACATAACGTATTTGCTAGTAACAGCGTCTCTAAACGCATAGAATATTCAACATTGCACAACGCATCATATTTCGACTCTAATTTTAATTACGCCTAGTAATACATTTTAACTAGGATTTACTAATTAAGGTGTTTTTCACAATAGATACTGTTTTGAGACGAAACAAAGTAAGACCGATATCACATTTAATTGTATTAGTCTATCAAACACTTGTTTAGTGATATAGGAACGATGTGATCTAGTAATTACAACTTAACAGTTTAGAAAGTGTTCCTTTAGTCAAGAATTAGTCACTATGTAGTACCATAATAATCTGTAATATAATACAGCACTTTCATAAAAAGGATTTCTCCACTTTTTTCTATGCGATCTTATTTTTTTTCTTTAAACGCTGAATATACCCACTTTTGGGCATTCTTAATTTGGACGTAATAATTAAATATGTATATGTGCACTTATTAAGACTGTTTTCTTTTTTCATTCCAGCTGGAAGCTGCGGCGGACAAAAATATTTCGAAACTCAAAGTGGGTGTTACTGCAGACCATGTCAAAAAAGTATAATCTTCTATTTCTTGAGAGAAATATCGTCGACAGTGTTCTTTCAATACTAATAACTCTAAATGATTTTTGTTGATTCCCAAAGGCTCAATAGTAAATTTCGAAACCAGAGAATACTGTTAATTTATGTATTTCTGCGAATCTTAATATTTTGCTAATGGCAGATGACTTCAGGTGACTCTAAGTCATTAATATTACTTAGATCACCTCTAAGATAAGCTTTTATTACAAAGTGAGGACATTAAGAATGTTTCTTTTTATGAAACTTATCAATAGAATTAGGTAAGCTGATATAGGGGAAAGTCACCAATTATTCTCCGAAATAAATTAACAGGACCTTTGATTCGTATAAAAGAGTAGCACGTAGATGGTTTAAACCAGTTTGACTGTAAAGGTTTCTCAAGTTGTGACTTTGTAAACTATTTTCTTAAGGTTGCAAGTAATATCCTGATCTTGTAAAGTCAAAGTTGATCAATGCTTGGTTTAAGAACTGGGACTACTACAGAATAAATATTATTCACTCAATTTCGGTTGCCTTTGGACTTAATCATCGAAAGCATGCTATTATATATGTCGATTAATCAAGTTTGTGCTTTTCGTATTTATTTCTTGTTTTGTATCTTTCTATTGCGGTGATTAAATTACAGTATCAGAATGAATGCAGTAGTATATTATTTTATATTTATGTTTTAAATCATTACCGTAGACTCTCACAAAGCGTCTTCTTCACTGAGTACCTTCTCATCCCACTAGCTCTAAATTTGGTAAGCAGCTTGAGCGTCATATTAGATACTTGTGCGCAAGACGACATTCATACCATCAGCCAACATGCCTCAGAGAACTTTCCCGCAAAGTCATAGCAGAGTACCCTCAGACGCCTTGAAGATTGGTCCAAAACCAATTTTTAAGTTTTTGATTTATGGAAAAAAATTTCGGAGGACTGTGGCACTTACGCGTATCACTGCTGCGTTCAACGAAGAATCACAGCGCGACCTTCGTTCAAAATGATCGCTCTCCTATTTGTAGACTGCTGCCGTCTCAGGCGTGAGACAAATTAAATACCAAATATTCGTGCATAAAAATTTGGCTCTTCGCTTACCCCAAAGTAAAACAGCAGACTTATTTTTAATAATGTAGATGAGTTGAAGCAATTTTTTCTCAAATCGATGATGTTTTAACAAGTCCTGTTTATTCCAGACCGCTATTAATTCGAGACCTGTTTTTGTAGCATTTTTAAACAATCGTTTAAAAAACTTTTTATAATGTTATGAATTAAAATGTTCTAATTGTTTTTTCGCATTAGAATTTTACCTCGAATTGAAAATGGCGGATCTAATATGGCGGCTTAAATTGCCCATTTTTAACATATTTTTCGGAAACTTGGTATAAAAGGTTTTTGTGGTCGCAGATGTTACATTTGACATGCAAAAATTGAAAATTCAATATGGCAATACAAGTATGTCTGGCTTGACTTAAAGGTGTATGGTCGTTTTTTTCGAATTCGAAAACAAATTTGAAAACAAATTTCAAAACAAATCTTGATTTCCTTAGATTATTAAACAATTTTAAATGAAAATTACTCCTATTCTAATAAAAAGAAAATAAAGCTAAAAGTGAAGTCGATTCTTCGAAAAGGTATTAGTTTTAAAATTTAAAAATCAAAATAGCGGATCCATTACGGTTTTTGGGTAGCTGAAACCGAATTTGTTACACACATTTAAAATTTTTGAATGGGGGATCCAATGTAACAGACTTAAGGGGGCTTATTAGAGATAAAAAACGGTATTCCGTTTTTGACCACGCTGTTGAATATTTTTGTCGGATATTGTGCATAAGTCATGTAAATATTATTGCTTTGCTGACTAGAGCCGGTTTTTCGATAAAATGTTTGTATTTTATTTTATAAACAAAAAGAAAAGAATAATAGCAGTGACGTTCAGTGTTAGATGTATGTGCATTTTCGCGGCATGCCCAATCACTTTTGTCAAACTCACGAGGCAGATACCCTGGAATGCGTCCAATTACCCGCAACGAATGGCCTTTTCACTGCTATGAGATGCAGGCCGGTTCCAAAAACTAAAATTATGAAAGCAAGGATTGATTCAATTTTAATTAGCAGAATTAGTTTTTCATATAATGACAATCATCCTAAACAGGCGCAAGACTCCTTCCAGAATACAAATAATTTTATTATTGCATGTTTTAATTATTATAAAAAAATTGCGTTAACACATAGCAAGATATTGCAATTTTTGTTGAAAGAAATTGTTTCTTGAATGAAAGCACTTTAAATTATTGTAAAAGTGATTCTTATAAACCAGACATGCCGGACTCGGGGTATTTCCTACCAGAACAGCTGTTCTGCCCTACAATTTCTCTTTGAGAGCAGTGTTGGTGGTAGATGCGTCTCCTCTGTGACGTCCCCCCACTTCAGCCTGCACCTTGGATACGAAATATCTGTCGGGGTGCTTCAAGGAGATTAACCTTTCAATATAAAATTGTAATAGTAACTAGGGTTTTAATTATTTCATTTCGTTATATTCACATTTCTTTTCAATAAATTTAATTGAAAAGAGAAGTTTACAAAGTGTTTCTATGTTACACATTATTGAAGATATGAATATCACAGTTTTGGTTAGCTGATACTTTTGGAAGTCTAACAATGTATTAATATTATCTACAAGGTATATATTCGGTTTTGATTCCTCTAGAATCAAACTAAAGGGCCTATGGCAAAGCCGCCGAACGCGTATTCGGGTTTAGGATAGAGGGTCCCTGTACCAAGGGCTTATGCTGAATATGGTTTGTAAAAATTAATAGGCAGTCGCAGAAAATTATCTAGGGGTGGTCCCGAAGGAATTAACCCCGAAGCAGAGGTGTGAAAACCGCGCATGGCTCCCGACTATGGGTCGGCGAACAATGGCCACAACCGTAGAGCTGGGGGAGCCAATAAAGGTAGTCAATGTGATGAATCGGCGGAATCTCAGGGCTTTTAGGTGGACGGAGCGACAAAATCACCACTCGCTAGTGTACTACGATGCGAGTGTGCCCCCTGCACGCGGGGGTTGTATGGCACGACTGCATGATCTTTAGGGCGAGAAACATCCAGTGCTATCGCACTTTTTGCATCAACGTCTGCGAAACCATGCCGAACTACTCCAAAAAGGGGGCTATGTAAGTGGAGCGCCTACTGTACCACAGCCAGAACAAGTCGGCAACAGAGAAAGAGAGCCGACAGTAAGACCTACCGCGGCCAGACATCCGATAGAGGAAGAGCAATGCTTTATAAACCGGAGAAACAACAACATCCAGGTTATTCTCAAGCCTAAAGATCTGACTGAAATGGATGACGAGCTTCGTGGACATTTTCTCAAAGAATCCGACCTCTGGACTATCAATTGTTGTGTGTGTAATGCAGCGAGAGCTTTGGCCGATGCGAACCGTAAATCAAAACCAGCGTTTAGTCATAAGACCAAAAGACGGATGCATCAACTCGCCATAAAGATGGGCTGGGCAAGACAGTACGCGTCCCGCATTTTGTGTGTAATTTACTGCATAACACTCTTATGGCCTTAACCTTGATATCGCTCCTTTAAATGCTCCTAGGGTAATAGAGTCAATTGTCGAGAATGAGAAGTGCTGCGCTTACTGGAGCCTTATATTCTCGACAATTGTTACCGTTGCGCACTCGAGGTTTAATATAGTTCTCCTTGTTTTCGAGAAGCAAAAGATGTTTGTTATCGAATTTTTGGCACCAGCTGAAAAAAAACATCATAGCTGAGGAGAATGAAAAGAAAGAGAGGTTATAAGGGAGTTGCGATGATTGTACCCGGAATATTCTGTTAAATTAATCGTCCTTATCATCGGCGCTCTTGGAGGTGCCAAGCTTTCACTTGTCAATAGCCTGAAAAGCATCCCTGCGTGTGAACAATTGCTGAAACACTTGCCAGGAAAATGCAGAAGGTGGCCGTCCTTTGGGTGTGTCCTCAGGGTGCACGAGACTTTCGGCGGAATGTCCTATTGATTTCATCACAGGGTGGGCCATTTTAAACCCGAATTTCTCGGTTTCTCAAGGCAATACAAAAAAAATGGTTGACCTTGAAAAAGAAGTTCAGAAATAATTGCACTGATAATTGGTCCGCTTTTTTCTGAACAAATTTTGACTAAACCATTTTTTTTGTATTAACTCTTAGAAACCGAGAAAGTCGGGTGCGTCGATTAAAGTGGCGGTTTTGTGGAGGAAAATCAAGATGACGCGTTTATGGAGGAAAGGGTATGTTTCGGGGAAAGGGAAATGGGCAGTTTGAGAAGGAATCTGACTTGACGGAAAAAGAAAAGCGTTTTGTCTCCTCTTAATTAAGTCCTTGGCATGGATACAAAAGTGAGCTGAAAAATAAGGGTTTTAGGTTAAGATGAGCTGGGGGAAGTTATGGAGGATACAATTTCATTGAAGAAAAAGGAAGGTAGGGAAAATAAGGGAACGTGGTTTAGGAAAAGTTGAGGGAAAACATAGAAGACAAAAATTTATTGACAATAAAACTCCTTTCTTCCGGCTTTCGAACCATCGGTGGTCGGCTGTTAAGACTCCTCGGGTTTGTGGACCAGACTAGGGTAATAATTTCGCCTTTCCCAAAATGCTACTATCGCTGGGTCCTTTTTCTTCAGATGGATGTCTTCCAGTCGCTTTCTAGTAAAAGGATTGTGGCCGTCGGAAATATGCTTTATGTTTACGAACATAAATGTGTCCGATTCTGAAGACAGCGCCGTGGCTACGGGCATCAGAGTTTTTCTGACCCGAGAAAATTTTGCAGTTTGATGGCGGTGAAATTGCAGGGCTTTCCTTAGCGAAACCTTCCATCGGAATAAGGGAGAGGAAAACGGCTGATTGGCGACAATGGAAAGGCCGATACTCGTTGGTGATTTATAGTGGTGTGAGCCGGTCTCACGAGGTCGCCTCCTGGAGAGCATGAGTAACGGCAATTGCAGAGGCTGACTGCTGACGCGGACTCACCCGAGTAAAAGTTTTGAATTAAATAAATAATAAAAAAATAATAATATAATAATAATGATAAATAATGAATGCTGTTAATAATAATGCTTCATAAGATGATGTTTTTGTCTAGAAAAATAATATAAAACAAAATTACTCCGAAAAATAAATATTAGTCTGAATTAATAAAATTAGAGTCACGGATAATTGATGAAGTTATCCATGAGTCATCACTGGATAAAGCAGAAATTTTAAACCAAAAGAGAAAAAAAATTGGGAAAAAAGGAAAAAGTCTTCGTGGAAAATTACTCGGAAAGAGAAAAAGGCTACACGGTTTATGCGTGATTCATCGCTGAACCATGGTTGTACCCGTACCTGAGCGCATGACATTTTTCGAACCGTGAATCGTAACAAGCAGCCGAAGAGGAAAGGAAACTCAGAAAAATTCGATCATGAAAACACTGGAGATTCAGAAGTGTGCGTCCGCCTGGACGGTGTGAAATGTATAATTACGGAACATACGAATTGATATGCATGCTCTTATGAATATGCATGGTCTTACATGTGACGATGTCAAGAGTCTTAAGCTCGTTCTTCGTCCATTGAACCACCTCGAACAAGTAGAGTAGAACCGGGACCTTGCTCAACGCCGACAGATATTCAGACCAAGTCTTCCGAACAATATGCTTGTATCTACTTCGGAGAGACTTCATCAATGATATTTAAAGTACTCTGAAGTTAGCTTTTACCAGAAACATAAATCTTTAGGTCATCCAAATCAAATACATGAGTCAGCTTTTGCTCGCCACGGTAAGTGTCGCTATAGAGATATCCAGAAGAATTTCTTACTGCCAGAGATAGAGGCAGAAGTTTTCCAAAGAAGCATTAATCTCTCTATGCATCTGACTAATTGTAAATGAGCCATCAAGCTTTCCTCCAGACAGATCATAAGTCTATGCGAGGATGAATCGCAAGCTTTCCGATAGTGAATCCAGGCCATTGGCAGGACGCGCTGATGGGCTACTGAATCTTTGCAGACACACCTGACAATTAACAGGTTCTCTTGGCACCCTGCTAAGTGAGCAAAGGAGCGTTTCTGTACAAAGCAGCGTAGGATACTGGAACACTCGGACTTAACTTCAGTATCAGGGGTGAGCAAAATGCATCAAATCTTATATCGAGCCACGTTGTTCGTACAGCTCGCTCCACTCAGGCTGAATTCTTTGAAAAATCCTGTTATTTAGAACAGCTGTAAATATCTTATACAGTGTGTTCCAACAAGTTTTTGGCCTGTAATTCTCTGGGTTGGACACGCTGCCTTTTTCGTTAGGAGTATACTGCGTCCTGACACCAGTCGCTGCAGAATGGGCGTTTCCGACTTTAATTATGCAGCGGAAAAGTTCTTCGACCCCCTCAGTGCCTTTTTCACTTCTTCAGCAGTAATTGATGGACACTCCTCCTCAGATGTTATAAGGTTGTCGCAAAACTCCTTGAAGCTCTCTTCTTGATTCCTTGATTCTCATTGATATTTGATATTCTCCTTGATTCTCCCCCTTGCATTAGATAATACCCATATTTTATCAACAACATCCTGCTAGAGTGTCAGTAGCTTTAACTTATTTAGTGTGTGATTGAAGGTCCTCAACTCTTGGGAAAACTTTCGAACCTTTTCCGTAAACGTTATGCCAGATGATATGATGTTAATCACACACTGGACACGAGTCGCATTTTATCATGCTTATCCAATCTTCTTGATTCTTTAGCCTTCAATTTGCATCAGCCAAAGCTCTCGCAACACCACAAACGGATAAATTGATGGTCCAGAGATCGGAATCCTCCAAGATATCCTCACGAAGGAGGCATGTATTCCAGCTACATCTTAGGCTTAAAGAAACTGTATGTTTAAGTTCCTCCTTGTCCTGAAATCATTATCATCTCTCAGAAGATTCCTGCTTTCCGCGGTGGGTCTCAATGTCGCTTTCTTATTTTCGTCTGTATCTTGTTCAAGTAGCGGTTGGGGAAGCTCACTGCGCACATATTCAGTTTTTAAGAGGCTGGCACGCTGATTTCGAAATGACTAATTCGAAAAGTACTGCAGCTCTGGGAGTTTCTGGTACCACACAGTGTGCATACGCACCATAAAGCCTCCTTTAACAGGGATAATACTGGAATCGTAGCATTCTAGCAAGTTATCCTTCAGTTGATTTGTCCATTTAATGTTGGCTTTTTGCCGATTCGTCATCGTGTTTTTATCTAAATTATTTTCAGCACCCCGAACTCTAGGGTGACAAAGCCACCGAACGCGCCCTCCGGTAGTGGATTGAGGGTCCCTATACCATGTGTCTTTGCTAAATATGGTTACAATCATTAATAAGCAGCGAACGGCTTTACGAACGAACGGACGAACCCTTTCTCTATTTGCGCGTGGGAAAACCAATAATACCATAAAACCACCAAAAAAATTTGAAATGCGCTTCAAAAAGTCTGACAGTAAGAGCAGCAAGCCTCTGCTATTAAGTGTCTATAATCTCATCCAATATTGATATTGTTAATGTCTCGATGTACCGAGGATGGATGAGTTTAGTAACATGGTTTCTCAGCTTTCTGGTTCTATTTCCTTTTTATATTGAGTTAATCGACCTAATTTGCACCTTACTTTGCTGGCATCCATATCCTGGGACAGAAAGTGCATTTTTAGGCCTTGTTTTGCAGCCGCACAGTATACAAGAGTTTGCACCTCGAACGCGGTTTGTGTTCCGTTAAAATGTGTAGATAAAAACCTTGCTGTTGAGATATTTTATTAGTGCACGTAGATAATTTGTGATGTTAATCTAGGGCAGAGAATGACTTTGTGTTGGTTCTACATATCTGAGCTCTAGTAAAGAATGGCCAAAATTCCTTTCAAGGTAGTTTTTATGAGAATTCGCTGTTATATCATCGTTATACGGTGCCCATACGGTACTTAATGTTCATTATCCGTAGTACCTATGCCTTTTACTTTAATCAGGTCTTCGTTTTCCACATCTTCCAAGGAGAGAACATCAATAGGAAGCTGCCGTTCCACTTCCTTCATGATAGCAGCTATTTCGACGGTCGAAAGCAGTCTGTTTAAAGATATTGAGCGTTTTTGATCTGCTAGATTCTGCTAATTTATTCTTGTGGCTAGCTCCGGGTATTTAAGTGTGAAGAGTCTATGACGTTCTCTCCTCATTTTTGCCCATATTTCTCCGCCAAAAAATAAAGGGACATAACATCTCTGTTAATATGGTATGTCCATTTCATTCGCCTTTTTGGTTGCGGAACATCTGCTTCTGCGTTTGGTTATATAAAGCAATCAACCTCTGGAGGATGTGTTGGTGTTGGATCATCAACAGGTTGAGGAAGAACATCATTTGCCCCTGCTTGACTTGTGACGCGGCTTCCTCTAACTGATGTTCATTGTCGTCGATTTTCCACTCCAAATCAACCTGTTGTTTTATTTCCATTGCTTGGTCTTGTGAGATGTGTAGATTAGTCCTGATCTCCTTCACCTTAACGATAAGATCACTTAATGCGAATTTCTTTATATTATGATACTTTTTAGGAAGTGATGTCCTTAAATTATATCATTTTTCCATTTTCGTTTTAAAATTCGCACTTTCATAATAGAGACGCACCAATATTTCTTTCGATGTGGTTGGCTGCAAATAATTCTTGCTGGCCAGCTGTTTGGTTAGTGAGATCTGCCTGACAAACTCGCAGCTCGCTATTGCCAGCGTTCCTAATGCTGTGGCCTGCAGCAGCGACTCCAGGGGCGCACCGACGAACCTCGGGAAGCGACAAACGTTCCAAAATCTTAAAAATATTCTTCATTATTTGTGGGTTTTGGCTTTCTTCTTGGTCCTTCTCTTCGTTATCTGCCTGTCTGGCATGGGAAACCCTGTCAGTAGCAGTGCTACCGCACACATGGCCGTCAAAGTCATGAGAAGAAAGCTCAAGCCCTACCGCGACACGAACGCGAGAACATCTTCGATAGGGTTTGATAATTATTATTATAATAATATAATATTGATTTTTATTTATGTTTCCAAACTTTTACTCGGGTGATTCCGGTTTTTCATCATAGCTGCGGACTAACAAAGAAGGTACTCCAGGTGTCCCTCGCCGATTTGATTCTCCTTGATATCTGTCTCGATTTAAAAATTGGTCATACGCTATTAATCTATCTAGCTCTTAAATTACGCGAGTATTTGCTTTAAGAAATGAGTCAATTTCATACATCTCATTTCTTCTACTTCTGTCCCTATTCAATTGTTCCTCTTCTTTTTCTATGAACATTTCTGGAATTTCATTTCTCTCTTGTTCATTCTTTCTCTCCCTACTTGTATTCCTACTCAAATTGTTATCATACACATCTGGTACTCCTGCGTTCGAAACTCTAGAAGCCACATCTGTTATTCCTCAGTTTCTTGGCTCTGATGTATTATTTGGGGCTCTAAATAAATAAATGCCATTGTCAGTTTAACGGCAAAAGGTTTGCATGTGGGTACGTGGGTTAGCAAAATTCTTTGTCGTATTGCATTTTTCTACCAAAAGTTCGCTTCTCGGCACCGTACCTAACGACCTGTTAAAAAACTGTGTTTGGTTGAACCAGCTTTCATTTGTCTCATTATTATTAACTATGGGGTTTTCCTGATTTTTTCTAGTATGAGTTACATTTTTGCCTACTAAGTTGGTACTTCGATCTCTCCATTTGATATTTTCATCTGCATTCATTTCTTCTCTAAATTCTGTTTCTCTGGCTTGGGCTCGCTGTTAGTTTTTAACCTTAATTTTTCCCGATTTAACTTTCATGTATTTCGTTTAGCTAGTTTTTATTTATTTTTATTCAATTTTTTCTCCCATTTAATAATTTTGTACTTACTATATCTCAAATTCCAAATTAATACTTATTTCTCAAAACCTCTGAAATTCTATTTCTCAGCGTAATAACTCGCGTTTTGATTAGTTAAAACTCGTTTTAAAAAATGATCGTAGTAATCTTATGTCTTCCGATTGCCTTTAAATTTTCACTTTTTGACTTCTAAAGGGTTTTTTATGTTCTTTCATTTTGTGAAATCTATTGTTTTTATTTTTTTAACTTTTATAGATAAATTGCCATGTAAAATGTTTATTCAACACTTTCTACTCTTCGGGCAGTTATTTTAAAAGTATTTTTAAATGAAAGCTTGACTTTTTTCGGATAAAATTTTTTTTGCATTTGGGGACTGCAAATAATTATGTTGTTATGCGAAGATATCCGCGCGAAACCATTCCTCGCGCGCTCGGACAGGGTGGCCAGTCCTACCAGGGACTTGGTTGCATGCATGATACTCCAGCGAAGCTCCAGTGAATTCATCATAATTTATTTATTTCGCCTGATTTTCGCGTATTGTGTGCTTCTCTGAATTTTAGGCTTTTTGACTTTCTTCGGAAACAGATCATTTTCTGTTGCGGATGAAGTTTTTTCAGTAGCAATTCTCCGTTCTCATTTGGAATAAATGCGTGGTATTTTAGAGTGCCGGGAATTGTAATTTCTTCAGTGAATCTAGTTTCTAGTTTTTTGGTCATCTCTATGTGATCTTCTTTCGAAGTGAAAAGAGTTGCTGTTTCTTTTAAATGATTCTTCGCCCATTCTAATAACTTCCACAAATTTCCACAAATCCCGTCACCTGGACCTTTTCCATGTGCAGTTGCCTGGAAATGTGTTTCTGCAGAAATTCCAAAATCTTTTTTGTAATTTAAAAGATTCATGGAGGCATATTTATTTTTAAAATGCCCGAGCAGCTTCGTCTGTCACATAATAAATTTTGTTAACAACGCTGCATTTCCTCGTGAGGTACTCGTTGACAAGCTTGTCAAATGTGTACACAGCTACAGTGTCATGACTTAAACAATCTGAGATGATTGCCGTGCTAAAATGTTTCAGTTCATTTCCATCTTTGTAATTAATAACTACTGTTAATATAGCTGCTTGCTTATTATTCCAAAGGAAATATTGTACACCATTTTGAATGATGAAAGCATAATTTTCAGCAAAGTCAAGCAAAATTAAGTACTCTCCTTATTTTAGTATATCTTTAAGGTGCTTCAGAAACAACCCTGGTTGTTTCGCATAAAATACGCGAGGTTTCAGATTTGTAAGTTTAGTGCAGAGTGCTTCTACGAAAGCATCAGCGTCTGCTATTTCGGTCTTCATAGTGCTTCTATAAGTTTTCTGCTAAACTTGATATGTCACTGTGTCGAAATTATTCACGTTCAATAGATCAGTCAGGCAACTTTTTAAATTTTCAATGTCATGACAAGATTCGTATTCGTTAAAAGGATAAGGTTCAGTGAGTTCACTGCACATGATTTCTTCAAGGCAGTCATGATAATCTGACAATTCTCTGTCAGTTCCCTCAGTTAAATGTTTGGTAACAATCGCATTCAGCATCAACTTTACGTTTTAATGATAAACGCAAACACAAACATTGTATATTCCACTTGCTCCAGCTAAAACACAGTTCATTGGTCTTAGTTGTGAGAATTTTGAAAATACAATCATCACATTTTCATGAAGGGCTACAAATTTGGCATATAATTCTGAAAGATTGGGCAGAATCAGTCTCTTCAGTACTTGCTCATGAGTACCGTCTAGTCTTCTGGCAGATATGAAATCTTTCTTTCCTGCCATGTGTCGACTATTCTCGTCATCTCCGTACAAGTTTATTAACAAATTTTCAGGTTTTTCTGTCAATTTTTGTTTTTGCTTGGCTTCTGGAAAAGTCAAAGATCCACTTTTGGCAACTAACTCTTTCGATTTTCTGGCTCCACGTTCAGATGCTCTAATTTTTCTTTTATTTGATTCAGGACTTAAAGACCCGCTAAGTGATATTCATCATTGCATCCTTCTTTTTCATTTCCCATTGGCAAGAAAAAATCTGTGTCCTCGTTCATCTCTTCCTCTACATTAATACCAGGCTCTTCTATAGTTCTGGATGGCTGTAATTTGAGAGTTCTACATTCTTTGCTACAAGCACCACATATTTTACTGCCTTTCGGCAAATCAGGGAACACTATTTTCTCATTTTCCGTTAGAAGCCTCAGATCAATTCCTCTTACATGTTTCTGGCTCTATCTGGCTTCTAAGTGGATATTGGAAAAAGCAAATTAAATTATATGGCCCACCGAATCTTACGTGAACCTATATAGAACTATGTCGGAACTTAAATTAGAAGACTGTTCTTATTAATGTCTAAAAATGATTCCTATCTGCTACTATCCGGTTTTGAAGTGATAATCGGAAATAGCAAATTGAATTATTCGGCCGACAGAATCTTGTACGGTCCTATCTGGAATTTTGTCAAAACTTACATTAGAAGACCCTTTTCGTTCAAGTCCAAAAACGATTTTTTTTCTTGCGCGATCCGACTTTCCTATCCTGGCTCTATCCAGCGGAATCTTACTCGTCCCTGTGTGGAACTTTCAGGAAACTCACACATAAGAAGACTGTTTTCGTTTAAACGCGAAAACGGTTTTCTATCTGGATATATCAAGCTTTGGAGAAAACATCGGAAATCGAATATTGAATAATTTGCCTGACGGAATCTTATGCGGCACTATCTTGAACTTTTTCGGAAATTACATTAAAAGACTGCCGTAGTAAAAATGCCCATTGAGGTTATTAAAACATTTTTGTACCTGATTTTCTTTATTATTTATTAGTTATAAATTAGTGAATTTTGATTCTTTAACATATTTAAAATTATTGTTTAAGAACTGTTATTTCACATCAAAAACTGAGTAAGAAAGTATTATAAAATAATTGGATAAATGGAAACCTGCACGTTTCACGGAGGTTTTGTATTACAGAAAATAGCTTTTTGTCAACATCATTATTAAAGCATTTCTGCACTTGACTTTTCTTTATTACCTTTGGATAGTTTATAAACTTTTGAAGTATTTAATGAAAAAAGATTATCTAGTCGTTTTTTATATAATTAAGAATTAATTTTAAATTCTTTTTAAATAATTTTTTTTCACAAAGTATCTCGAAAATTTTAAGTTTACCTTAGAACTACGCATTACATTTAGAACAAAAATTTTGTAACCAAGATCTAACAGCATTAATAGCGAAATTAATTAGAGCACGCTGTAGAGTACAAGTTTAGGTAGTTTAGGTAGGGCTCGAATCCTCAGAAAGTGAGATTTTTCAATGATTTTAAGCGTGCGATTATATGTATAAGGCCGCATAGTGAAATATGGACAACAGAAATATTCCATATAGAGCCGGATAAGAAAGCAGGTAAGCTAAATTTATAACACCGTATAAGCATCCGGATACAAGCCGGTAATATGCGAGTAGTAAGGCTCCACTATAGGTAGACACCCCCTCCATTACTCGTTAACCCCCCTTACCATACTATGGCGCCGGCCCCCTTGTCTAGTCAGCATATTACGTACTTCAGTTTCATGATGCAATCACTTTTCACTGACCTATATGACGAAAATTTCAAGGTGTCCCAATATATGGATTCCAATAGTCTTTCACTTTCCATATAGAGTTTAAGGTCATGACTAAAATCTCATGATGCGCATATTCACTTTTACTATGCCCTATGTGGCATGTTCAATACCAATAGAATTTAAGTATGAGATAAAAGTCTTAGAAGTTTTTAAAATTCAAGTTTGTGTACAATCAATTTATTTTTTAATTAATCATTTGAATAATTTTTGTTGTTATAGGTTTGTTTCATTAACTAGTGCTAGGAAAAGGTATTAAAAAAAAAACAGTGTATTATAAATTTTAATATTGATTATATATATATATATATATAGTTTTCGTGGCAAAATTTGTAAAATAGAAAAACTTTCCGAGATCTCGCCAAAACCAAGACTTTAGAATTTTAAAGCCAGACACGGGCAACACGTCGCGTTAGTTCGTCTACCAGCGGTGGGTGGCAGGACTGGACGGGCCACCGTAGGAGATACAACCACCGCTGCAATACCACGTGGCCGAACGACCATACACTGGCAAGAGAAGAGAGCCGACACGTGGTAACGACGTTGCTAGGCGATCAGACGCTAGTCCTGGTAGCCATGTTGATAGCAGCATTCGGGCAGCCAATGAGAGACACAGCAGTCTACGAAAGAGAACCAATCGGTACGATGGACTCTATCACGAAAGCGCACATTGGCGCAGGTCACCGATTGGACCTCTTCCGTTCATACGTGCTAATTAACAAATGCCTCACATAAAATTAGTAAGGCTCTGTGGAAAACAGCTAGATGACGGCGAAAGAAGGGGAGAGAAGGCAGTTGGCAAAATAAGCGGTCCCTTGACGTTGACGACCCTAGGACCGACGTCCGACCCACGTGGGTGGCGAGTATGTGATTTGTAACGGGAGTAGTAAAAAGTGGTAGTACGGTAGATCGTCGGAGTTCCCGTCGTGACTCAAGGCGTGGAGGAACGTTCGGATCAAGATCCAACCAAAGTAAGTGGAGACGAATCTATTCCTCCAACAGGCCAGGCGTGACAACAAATTTAAGGATGCCGAATAGCGTGAGAGTGTAGCGCGGATGTCTCCGACCGTCATTTTGTGCAATGTGTAGCTTCCTTATTTAAATTTTTTCCGCATCTTTTCGCGACGTATATAAATGTTAAAATTTCGGAAGTGCTCGCTTTTATTGATTGCTTAGATATTGGGAGAACTAGTAATCAAACTCCTAATTCAGTTTTAATAAAATGTCAAATTTTCGGAAAGGTTCTTCCTTTTGATTGTGTGTGAAATACTAGTTTCGGAAAACTAGTGAGCACCCTCTTTATTCAATTTTTAGTGAATAAATAAAAGTAAAGGCAGTAGTAACGTAAATTTGAAAATAGTAGTGTTCTCTCTCTTACTCACGTGAGTTGCCACTCGTTTACTCGCACGTAATAGTGAGCTGGTCATCCTGCCAGCTGACACCAGAACGTCTCCGTCCGGGTTTCCTGTCTAGGCCATCCCCGGCCAGGTCGTGATTAGCGATGAAGCACAAGTTGGAACGTGGGGACGCCGTCTCGTGAAAATGCACACTAGGCATCGCGGAATTAAGACTAGAGACAGCGCGAAGACGAGCGCCTAGAACAACCCCAATTTTTGGCAACACGGTTGCCGGAGGTGGCGCGATACCGCAGAAAGATCAAGGAGTGATTAGGAGGTCTGAGGCCCACGGTAGGGCTCAGGGTCATTCGACGAGAGACGGGGAGGACCAAGCCTCTGAGTCACTAAGCCTTAGCGTTATGCCCCTTTAGGTAAGTGGACCTATGGGTCAGGCGACATATTACCCGCCGACAGTGAGAGTGCGAACTTTTCGGGAACTGTTTAGATAACCGAAAAAGGGAGAAGGCCTAATCGTCAACCCTTCTTCCTCCAGCCCCGAATTGACCCCTCAGGACGACCGATGCATATCGTAGGTTGAGGCTTGAGTTAGTAGAGCTTGCAGTAGTGAGGATAGCTCAGAATACAAACCCCACTACCGTAGAGACCTCGTCGACCTTGACGACCTAGATCCCGGTAACGCTTACGGTAGAAATCGAAGATACCATCGTTCTCAATACAAGTTCGAGGATAAGAAAACTCGAACCCCTGGAAAGAGAATCAGGTGGTGCTAACCATGCTAAAGTCGAATGAGCCCTCGGCGGCATCATCAAATGAAGGACCTTTGTTACCGCTACGATTTAAAATTAAGGAGTCCTAAGGGGAGGAGAGGACTTACCTTGCTAGTCTTTACGACTGCCCGAATCGATAATACCCCTAAAGTCGTGGTTCTTATCGATGGCGGTGCATCCTGAACAGTCATGAGAGATCTTGGCTTGGTCATTGCAGAGAGGTTCTAAGCGAACCTGCATATCGTACTGAACCAGGCAGTTATGACTGCAGACGGTACGGTCAGCCAAGTCCAAGCCACGTGTTATCTTTTTATTAAAATCGATCGTGTTTCGCGAATTACGAAGATCCATATTGTCCCAACAAAGGTATTATCGAGAGTCTCTGAAGGCTTTAAAAGATATGCAAGATGAGGTTACGCCAATGTTGGCCGAAGGCATTGCTGGGCGAACGACGAGCACCAGACGCACATCCACTTCAACAGGATTAAGAGGGGAAAAAGTCGATACATTTGAATGAAAGATGCGAAGCTCAGGGTAAATATCTGGAAGAGAGATGATGTCGAACAAAAAGTTATTACAGTAACTAAAGCAACCGAAGAAATACATAAAAATCAAGTTGAATTACTAGTCGCTAATATGCAAAATAGGAAGCGGTTACAGGACATTGAGAAACAACACGGTTTACAATACGGTTATTACATTCCGGGAAAACTTACAAGATCAGAATGCCCATTTATAATTATTGATAATTCAAAAAACCTCATTCCGCCCCCCCCCCCCCCTCCCTTAAGGTGAAATAATAAAAATTCTAGCCAGACTTTTTGCGAGGAAGTCAGGGCCGCATTTATAATAAGACACATGAAAACTTTTCACGAATTTATTGAGTTTTTGGAAACGTTGACCAAGCAGGACCATTAGATCGTCGAAAACAGTACTCACCAGGTGAAAACTGTGCATACAAACAAAACTATCATGAGGGTTTTCAAAATTCTCATCGAGATGATCAAAATACTTTTTTTTGAAAGAATAAATATAAAAACTAGAATTAACAACAAAACAGGCCGCGAAGAACAAGCCTACCAATTTAAAAATCGTCAACGTAGAACGATAGATAATCGAAATTCAAATTATGATGCGTTCACTGATCGCAAAATGTAAGCTTTCGAAACGGGTAAAACGAACCACGTGACGATAGGAAAAATTTAAGTGAAGTACATAGGGAGAATGAAAGAATCAACCATGGCTATCGAAATAAGCACATTCGTAGCCAACAAAAACCAAGCGAAAATGAAGATTTTGTAATTAGCCACGATGAATCGGGAAACGCTCGAGCCTCGATTTGATAGAAAAGAATGTGATAGAGGCAGATTCGGGTCCAAATCAGTTAAGAAAACCTCTTTCACTAGATATGCGAAGCGATTTATTAGAGAATGAAGATAGAGAAATAATTAGAAACCTCGATAAATGTCCAGTAACACACATAAAAATTCAAAATTTAGATACTAAAGCGCTATTAGATATTGGAAGCGAGGATGGTGCCTACGTATTTTTCATTGTCCCTAAACTAAATAAAGATTGCAAAGTAAAATTGATTTTAAAGAGAATACAATTGAATTGAAAGATGAAGAAAAGATGATCAAAGTAAAATTTATGGTCGAAGATCCTAAGCGAATAAGACTAATATTTTATCCCGAAAACTCTCAAAAAGAGAAGTATTTAAATTGTTTGGGGAAATTTTTCGCAGTAGTAGAAATCCATCCAAATATCGTCAGAGAATTAAATGACATTGAAAATTACGACAATGTTCAAACCCCATTTGCATTACATGATGAAGAAATGAATGAAAAAGTAGCGCAATGAACAATATTAGACCAATAAAATAAAACCTATAAAAATAAAACAATATTAGTTCAAAGAAACCAGATAGAATTTCCGTATGCGAACACGAGTTAAAAATAAACGACAAAAAACCGTTCCTTATGAGCACATATCCAGTACCTATGTGTCTAAGAGAAAAGGTGAAAAGCGAAATAAGAAAAGTACTTGAAGTAGGCATTATACAACGATCTAACAGCCCTTATGTAAATACGTTAGTATTAACCACAAAGAAAGATGGGTCTTTACGCATCTGTTTATATGCACGTAAATGAAACGAACTGATAACAAACGATTACGAATGCGCGGAACTCATGGAGGTCCTTTTACAAAGTTTTTCAGGAACACAAATTCTGTCAACACTAGATCTTATAAGTAGTTTTTGGAAGGTGCCTCTGCACCCAAACTCGATAAAATATACAGCATACAGCGGCATTAGTTAGGTTATTAGATTTAGTTTTAAGGAGACTCGGAAACTTTGTGATAACTTTCATCGATGACACATTATTCACGTCACAGAACGTTGCACAACACCTAGATCATCTTGAGCTCCTTTTCCGGTGCCTACAGGAACATAACGTTACCGTAAATTTGGAAAAATCCTAAAAATTAAAATTTTTAGGACATATCCTCACACCCCTTGGGATAAAACCGGATCCAGAGAAAATTCAAGTAATACACGAATTTCCAGCACCTGGAAATTTAAAAGAATTAAGAGAATTTTTGAGCTAATAAATTATTATACCAAGTTCACTAACTAGCACGCCCAGGAGATACTCCCTTTGTTAGTGTTTTTGAGGAGAGGAACCAAATTGGTCTGGGACCCGGAAAAAGAGAATGCATTTAAAAAAGTCAAGGGTTTGTTCGGCGAATTGATAACACTCACCTACCCTTACCTAAGCAAAACATTCTATCTCCAGACAAATGCGAGTAACGTAGCACTTGGGGCAGTCATGTGCCAGATGAATAAAGAAGAACGACATCTACCAATTTCCTTTGCCAGTCGAACGCTCAAGGGGTCAGAACTAACTTACTACACTATTGAAAAAGAACTCCTTACCATTGTATGGGTACTAGTAAAGTTTAGATCCTACGTCTTCTCGGTGGTGTCGGGATATTTACATCATCACTACAATGATCTGAATATATATGAATATACATTAAGATCTTAATTTGACCATTATAGTGGTGTTGCCAACGACCGACTAAAAACCGCCACCCTTTCTCCTTGGCATAATTCCCAGCCGGAACCGCTTTCGCATTACTTCAGGGGGGTGCTGCTCTTTGACCTGTGAAGGCTTCTTCTGGGTTACTGCGTCTTTTTTTGGGCTTCGGGTCGGACCAGCCCGTGCTTACACCAGTCAAGCCATGATGTTCGCACCGTCCTCAATAGCGCGACAATGTCGCGCAACGGGCTCGTCGGCCTTCTACATCGTGGCTAGACCCTGTCTTTTTCTCCTGTCAATTTTTTCCCTTCTGGAGGCTTCCTTGCACGGGTGGCCTCCCGAAAGGACGAGCATCTCATACTTACCGGACGATGGTCTGTCCGGGGCTTTTCGGCACGTGCAGTACAAAGGAAGCACTGCGGGGCACTCACGCATTCCACAGACTTGTGGCCCTCCATGCCGCACGTTCGGCATGATCGTGTCCTATCCGGACCTCCACAATTCACCGACATGTGACAGAAGCCCTGGCAGCGAAAAGACCGTTGGATCGCCGTCTTTTTCCGCATTCTACATGACATCCAACTAACTTTTAGATGTCCTGTGCGCAAAAGCGTGGAAGCCAGCTCCTCGCTCAGCTCCACGTATGCCTTCAAATGCCCTCTAAAGGCCCTCTTTGTCAGATTGACCTTAATATCGCCAATGTTCACATCGCCGAAGTGACTTTGGACAGCCTCCTTCATTTCTTGAGCGTCCGTTGCTGATTCGATGTCAAGGACCTCGACTTCAGTACGTGGGACGAGTTCCCGCACCGAATTTTCGACCCCTACGACGTCCTTAATAGCAGACGACAGCTTTGTCCTGCCGTCTACAGAAGGCCCTACCTCAATGAGGATCTCTCCCTTTCTCGTCTCCCTGCCGAGGCAACAACCGCCTCGAGTCGACCTCGCCTCTGCACCTTCTTCTGCTTTCCAGGAACCTTGATATCAGGCTCCAACTCTCGCTCCGTCTTGCTTGGGGTCGAAGTCGTGACCACCGGTGCCTTTCTCGTCCTCGGCTTTTTCTTGCTTGGCCTTGAGCAGCTTGCCTCGACGGGACTCAGAGTGGGCTCCCTCTCTCGCTTCCCAGGATGGGGAGTGGGAGTTTCCATGGTCTCTTCCGTCTGAGTCCCGCTTTAGCTTGTGTTGCTCTTGGCCCTCTGTTTTTGGGCCATTGCCCTCCTTCTTGCCGTTCTCCCAACGTTCTCGACAAGAACCCTATGAATCCCTTCGGTCGTCACTGAGGTGTTTCGAATTTGGTACAAGAGACCCTCCGCCTTCTTCAGTCCATCTCTTATTGGGAGCTTCCCAATTCATCTAGGAGATGGTATGTCTGTGAAAGTTGGACATCCATCTCAGCAATTTCCACCTTGTTATTGGACAGTTCTAGCCTGTCCATCTTCTCCGTAACGTCCAAAGGACCTCCCAACTCCTCACACACGCTCCTGTTTTGGTTTTTAGTTCTAGTCTCCATAATGTTTCCACAAGTAGCTAGGGAAGTAAAGGTCCACCCCCGCAGAGCCCCGCATCCCGGGGTAAGGTCTATATACTCTAGGAGGTGACCTGGTATCCTAGAGACACCGTTCGAGACACCACTCCCTGGTGCCACTCAGTCCTCGGCACGGTTGTTAACGCCT